>VXAK01013184.1:435746-451439 GCA_013399435.1 Arenaria interpres | reverse complement strand
TTTTTTTTTTTTTTTATTCTTAGCATTTCAACTGGTTTCCCAGGATTAGGGTAATCTTGCAAAAAAAATTCAGCCTGGAATGTTTAATAAGCAAAGGAGTTGTTTTCTGTTGGTATTTCTAACTATAGAGAAGAGTTATGGGAGACTGGTAGATCTCATTAATGTATATATATATGTAAATATACCTGAAGGGAGGGTGTAAAGAAGATTGATCCAGGCTATTTCCACTGCTGCCCAGTGACTGGACCAGAGGCAGTGGACACAAACAGGACACAGTAAGTTTCCTCTGAACCTCAGGAAACCTTTTTTTTTTATTGTGACATCTCCGTCCTTGCAGATATTCAAAAGCTGTCCGGATGTGGTCCTGGGCAACCAGCTCTAGGTGGGCCTGCTTGAGCAGTGGGGTTGGACCAGAAGACCTCCAGAGGTCCCTTCCAACCTCAACCCTTCTGTGGTTGAGGTATGTATGAAGGTTGGTTTAGGGGTGAGGCATTTCATCCTATGCTCCTGGGTGGATAGAAAGAGATTATTTGATGAGCTGGAGAAAAGTGTTGGATGGTCAAGGTGAGAAGTCCAAGGGAAGTTACTCACTAATATGGACTGGAGTGAGTGTGTGGCAGTTTGCAGTACAGGAAAAAATCATTTTGGGCTAGTTCCTGTGAGAATTGGGAGATCAATAGTAAAGCTTTTGTGGGTTGCATTTCTCTGTGCAGTCAGGTCAGAGAGGATTTGGCTGTGGTTTGCAAAGGCGGGTTGGGAGGAGGTAATTCAAGCAGAGATGAAGCCATGCATGATACTTTCAGAACAGGTCCTTTCAAGGAGATGCAGTATGGAGTCCTGATTGTGTAGCTATTGGCAGGCAGGGGACCAGTGCAGGAGAAAGAAAGCTCGTGTCCCAAGATACCCCACCTCTGGACAATGAAGTCATTCTGAACACTGTAAATTGCTGAAATCAAAGGAGAAACTGGAATTGAGTCTTAATGAAAATTAATGGGTCATAGCAAACTAGTTCTGTTATTATGTAGTCAGATATAACTTTTTATAAGCTATTGCTGTGCTGATAGTCTGCACAAAGCCCACAGTGATTATTTTCATATGTTAAATTGGTATGGACTTGATCTGCTTAAACAGTCAGTTTGTCATATTCTCTGGTAGAATCTCTGCCTTTACCTTGAAGGTTATTAATTTTTCTTGCAGTCTGGCAAAAACCCAGTTGGCTCTTGAAGACACAAAGACCAAATCAGCCAGTACTCTTTTGGCAGCAGAAGATGCAATTGTTCAGCTAAAAGCAGCGTAAGAAAAATTGAATGTTGGTGCAATTATGGCAGAAAATCAGCATGCGGAGACACAGTCTGTCATTCACCTGAACGGGTTCTGGTTATTCTGCGCTGTCCTATGCTATAGCAAAAAATAGGTCTAGCTTCTTAACATCCTGTAGCTTTGCTTCTTGGTGTTACAGAGGGAGAATTAGCATAAGTAGATTCACATGAGAAGAACCCTTATGGCTGAACTTCTTTTTTTCTTTAGAACAGAGGAAGGATTGCTTTGAAAGCAGCAGCTTTATAGCATTTGAATCCTGTAGAGGAAGTCAAATAGGAGTAAATAGAGCCAGAAACCATTCCTTGCAATTTGCTGTGATGCTCTTGAAAGTAGTTGTGTGTGTTAAGAAAAAGACACTTCGGTCTGTCTGCCTTAAGATAAAGTTCTTTAAACAGCTTTCTTTTAGAACATTTTTGCCAAATCCTTTTGTCTGTCACACAGAAGTAACGGCTATTGGTAATGTTGATGTCTCTGGTTTAAAAATGTTTTTTGAGTTTCTAAGTGTGTTGGTCACATCTGAGAAGTTAATCTGGATCAGTAAGGGTGTGGCTGCGGAACCTACCTTTCCATCTCAAGACAGGAATCCGTAGAACTAATTTCCTTTTGTGGCTTGACCTACAAGCAGTTCTAGAAGCAGTAATAATTCTTCACTGTTATGAAATGTAGCCCACATCTTCTTTTGTTTTGGTTTGGTTTTGGTTTTTTTTGTGTGTGTGTGTTACATTATCAGAAAAGAATACAAAGGTGTCTGAAATTAATTCCAACAGCACGTTAATTCTTGTGGTAACTGACACTTCAACAATGGAAATATAGTCATACTCTAAATAAATGCTTGCAGCCTTTCAGTTAAATTACATTGCTGCTCTTAAAAATGGAGGAAACTTGAGTTTGCTGCTGAAGCTGTATGAAAAGATGTAACTGTCCATGAGTTTCTTTCCTTTTAGGGCAACTGAGAGGATGAGTTACTCCTGATAACAATAAGCAATCAAAAAAACCTCAGGCAGTTAGGGTTTCTACGTCCACTATCAAGTTGAATATCACTTGTTCATCTCCAGATGTTCATCATTGTTTCTAGAATAATGTTAATTGTCAGATTTTACCCATGGAATTTCCTAGCAAGTGTTGATCTCCTTGGATTTTAATTTTTTTGGATGGCTACCTGGTGTATAAACTCTTATTCCTATGAAATAGGCTTTTTTGATTTGTTGGGTGAAAAGTAGCTCATATAACGCCTTGATTCTTAGGTATAACCTGACTGCTGTCTTCACGATCAGTAGGATTATTAGTGGGATATAAAGCATCTCACAATTCCCGTGTGTAGGTCTTAACGCAGACTGGACAGAAACTCATGTTGCCATTTGATAGAAAAACAAAACATCCCTGTCTTCCTGTGAATTCAGGAATTCCTTAATCTCCACATACTTAAGGTTCATGTTTGCTCTCAGTTTAGTTGACACTCTGCACTTGCATCTTCTGCCTGGGCACTCAACTTTTGGTTGAAGCAAAGGTGCTATTTTTCATGCTCTGTGAATCATTTTTTCAAAAATTGAACCCTTTTAGTTGGGTGAAATCAGATTTGCCTAGTCTTTACCTGCCTGTCAAAACCAGGATCCTTCTAAAAGTAGAGAAAGTGAGGTCAGGACTGATCTGTGACACCTAGGACAGGATTTTTTTTTTAATTTTTTTTTACACAAAGAACAGTTTGCCAGGAGTGTCCTTTGCAACTTTGTCTGTAAACTTGTTTTTTGAGACTTTTGAAATAGTTGATGATGGAATGATCTGATTCCTCTTGTCTACAGTCTGGCTGTCTCACTAACTTTAATCACAGCATGTTTTGCAAGACATCTTGGGCTCCTGGGCTGTTAGAGAAAACGTGCTCTAGACTCAATTTAATTCAATTCTATAGCCGGTATAAGTTGTTGTTGCATTAACATATTAATTGTAACAGGGTTTAGCTATTTGCTGCAGAATTATGAAGGAAAATACAAATTTTTAAAGTTTAAAAGGAATTGGAAGTTATTCAGGGGAAGACAAAAAATATAGTGTACTGAAACCTGTTGTTATATGCAGACTGAACAAAATCCTATTAATACTATTATAAATAGAAGCTTACTACTAGGGTGCTTAGCCTCATGCCAATCGAGCTTAACAAAGTCAGACGACTCACTTTGAAGTAAATGAGGTCAAGAGGACATTTTCTTGATCTACTGAATGGAGAACCTGTTATATAGATTGGCGGGAAGAAATTTTGACAAACATGTTTGCAATTATTACCAACCAATATGGTGGCTTGAATTGGTTACCTTAAGACCTTGTGGTGTCGGTGTTGCAGGGGGGGCTCTTAAAAATAGATTAAACAGGCATCTGGCCCAAAATGACCTAGATGGAGTTACTCTTGCCTTGAATTTCAAGGCAATCTGAGTGTATGAGTCGGGTTTAGTGGGGGAACTGTGAGGGACTTTATCGTTAATGAATTGTTTGAAACTGGAGGGCAGCAGTGGGCTGCTTTATCCAAACAAATGATTCTGTGGTTCTGTGAGTCGGCTGCTTTATCCAAACAGCATTAAGCAGATACTTGACACACATTCTCAAGGCTATTGTATTTTCTCCAGAGAAACTGGCTGAAAACACCAATTGTATTTTTAAATGGTTAGATTGGGGGTTTTCAAACACTAGTTATAGCCTTAAAAAAAAGTGGGTTATACAAACCCACTGTTCTGCTTGTTTAAGAACTATATTTTGCCTTGCTTGTTTCCATTTTTTTTTTTGGTAACATCTACATCTCTTTAACCTTAACACAAAGATGATAGTACTCTCTTCATTTCAGTTTATTATTTGGCAGTAGAGTGAATGAACAATAAAGAAGGGAAACTGATTTAATTAGCATGGAAAGGATTAATATTAAGGCTTACAAAAGTCAGCGTGGGTAATTCATAAATTTGTCTGTCTTAATGTTTTTTTTTTTTTTCCTTTTGGTGTTTAGTTTTTCTTATGAAGAGAGAAACATTGGTTTTCAGTGGTAGTTCTTATGTTTGTGACTTACCATATAACTTATGATGAACAATGAAAGATGCAAGTATTTCTGCTGGTTTCAGTCCGTCATATGTTCTCCCGTTTTTTAGAGGGTTTGGGGTTGGTTTTTTTTGCCCCTCTCCTGATAGATCTGTAATTAAGCATCTGTTTGTATTTGTAATCATTACCTGCTGTCATAATGAATAGATGAAAGCTTTGTGAATCTCACACCAGTGAGATAAGGAACATCAAAAATGGCTTTAGAACTTTCTGAAAAATCCCATGTGAATAGGGGTAAATAACAAAAAGAAAATACAGGAGTGAAATGATTACTTTATCTTTTCTCTAGGAGAGCTATTAACACTGCATTGTCTGTCTACCTTATCTATAATGGCAATTTAAGGAAGGTCTGACTAGTGTTGTGCTTTTTTCACCTTTTTTTGTTTGTTTGGTACATAATGATTTCCCCCCATCTCTATCTCTAGAACTCGTCTTCCCAAATCTACTTTCCTTTCCCAATTGTTGTTTAAATTAGAATTTTTTAGCCCTCTAGGACTCTGCTAGAAGTCCCTGCTGGAGCAGCTGACTAAGGATGCCCATGGCAGTGTAATAGTGTCTGCAGCTTCTCCTACCAGGGCTAGAAGGACAGTCTTTCCTCTTAGCAGATGTGCTGGCCTTACTACCTGTGGTCCTCTCTGTCACCTGCTCCTTCAAAAGTCGGAACAGGAAGCTTGCCAACCGATAGGTGCTACACCTTCCACTGGTTCAGATCCTCAAAAATCTCAGGGCCCTTCAGTAAAGGAAGGACGGACTGACTGAATGCCTCCAAGATTAATAGGAAGCATCCATTTGTAATTATTTTTCTTTTGGAAAAAAGCAAACAGCAGCACTATCTGTGTTAGGAAGGAAAGCAGAGATGCTGGGATACTTTCTAACATTAAGTAAGAGTTAAGGACAGGAGATAAACTTGCTTAACTGTTTGTCTGCCAATGTTTAAGAAACACCGCTTCTCTTGGGGAGAGCAGGGAAGGAATCTTTTGATACTGCTTGAATAACACCATCAGTGATATCCTTTGACTGACTGATACATTCCAGCAAAGAAAAGAACCTGAGGACCTGATATAAGAAAATACCTAGTCTTGAACTACAGGAAAGAAAACTGAGCTGGTTTACTTAGTATCTTAAATATGAGAAAGAAACGGGTTTCTATCTGTGGTCTCATCATCTGAGCTTGTGCAAGGACACCAAATGTTTACTGGGGTTCTCTCCTGTAACATAAAGTGTAGTGTATCCAGTCTCCAGCCCCAGTACACTTTTACTTTTTAAAGTGTAATTAAGAGTATGCTTTGGAGTATGCTTTTTTTTTAACTCTTTATTCCCTGTATTTCAGCGTAAGGAGCTTGATCAATATTTCTCCTCTTTTTCTGTTCTTTCCGTTTGATGAGGAGGATTAATTGATAGATGGTTTGCGTTGGTAGAAGGACATCTTGTGACTGACTTTATTCTGTGTGGTTAAGTCTGAAGACTTCCCGTGCCCAAGAGAAGGATGCCCTGTGGAAGTTAGAACGTCTGAATGACTATGAGCAGCAGATTCAAATACTACGGGATGAGATTTCTATCCTGGATGCCCAAAAGTCTGTTCTCCAGAGCAGGTAGAGGCATTATTCAGAGAAGTCACAGAATTGTGACAGAGAAATTGTTCATGTTAGGCAGCATGAATTCCTCCGCATTTGAAAATGAGGTATAAACAAAAGCTAAGCTTTTGTACTTTGTTATGAAGGGACATAAACTCTTTAACTGAATTCTCTAGTGCCCAAATGTTTTAATTTCAGGCAGCTATGTGAAGTTTCTGGCAAAACAGCAAAGAGAGCAGCTTTACAGAACATTGAGAGCAGCAGTACTGGATAAAAGGAGATGGTTATTTTTTTGTTTGTTTATAGGTCCTCTTTGAATACCATACCATTACAGGGCAGAACTTGTTCTTATACTCTCACTTGTTTGACTTTACAACTCTTCAGTGGTGCTGAAAGAGAAACAAATCTCCAAAGTATTACTATTAATAGAATCAGAGAATTGTCTAGGTTGGAAGGGACCTTTGAGATCATCTAGTCCAACCATCAACCTAATTCTGATAAAAACCACCACTAAACTTATCTCTAAGCTCTATGTCTACCCATCTTTTAAATACCTCCAGGGACGATGCCTCAACCACTTCCCTGGGCAGCCCATTCCAGCTTAATAACCCTTTCAGGGTAAAAAATTTTTCCCCTGGCGCAACTTAAGGCCATTTCCTCTTGTCCTGTCACCTGTGACTTGGGAGAAGAGACCGACCCCTGCCTCTCTACATCTCCTTTCAGGGAGTTGTAGAAAGTTGTGTATTTACAAGTGTGTTTCCCCAGAACAAAGTGCTTGGCTGTACACACTTCAGGAATTACTTTAATCTTATTGTTCAGGCTCTAGCCCATAAAATGTATTGACACAAATGCCTTCATATTCGACTAACCGGCTGCAGCTTCACTTCTTTAATGACATTGGCTCAAAAATCTCAGCTCACCCTGGTAATAACTAAATTGACACAAAACTCTGCACTATGCAAAAGCATCTGAGGATGGTGAAATGACCTCATGTTTCTTTACCTGTCTGTCCTAGGCTTGCGCGGAGCCGCTCTCCTTCCCCAAGGCGGGTTGAGAACAGGTCCCCGAGTCCCCCTTGTCTGAGGAGCTGCTCGCCCGGCCGAGCCAGGCGCACAAATGCTTCGCGTCGCGCCTGCCTGATCGCTCGCTTTGGTGACATCTACGCTGAGGAACGCTTGGATGCGGAGACCCTTTTGAGGACGTACATCAGTGACATGGAGATGGTGCAGAGAATAATATACATTGCAGCTGTGGTAAGAAGAAAATAATTTTTCTTGGTTTACAGGCCAGAAGTGTTTTATGAAATATTACAGCTGGATTAGATTAAATGGTGTGCAAATTAGCATTTCTGTGAAGTACGGAGAAGAAAACATCTCTTCTTTTTTCCCTTTTGATTTTCCTTTCTTTCCCTCACACTTTTACATTGAACTCTCAATTTAGTGTCCTTTTCTGACTGTCCTGTCCCAACATTTGGATAAGGTTGATGATCCTACAGTACAGGTGCCAAAAAAAGGTGCATAAGAAGACTGAATGGCTCTGAAAGGTAGATGATTCCTGCACTAATCAACACTGCCTCATTTAGTTGAATTCTTTTGGGAATACTAAGTTTTAGAAAGCTAAAAATCTCACCATATCATGTTTCCCTCCTACCTGTAGCTCTGTGCTTTTCTAGTTTTATTGGGTCCCTTGAAATTACCTAGATACCTCACATTTACTGTGAGCTCAGTCTGAAGAAATTTATTTTCATTTTTCTGTACTTAATCTTCTTTTCTATATAATTGATGTAGTGTGTACTTGTGTCAGAGAGCCAGTGTGTAATATTGATTTATTTCTTTTTCACCACAACTGTTATTCGATTAACACTCTTCAGCTCAACCTTTCTTCCCAAGAGACAAGAGGTGCTCCTGTCCAACATGTCAGGCTGTGGCACATAAAAGGCTATTACTCGTCTCTGCTCTTGATGTCTTTGAATGTGATTCCACTGATTGTTGGTGTGTGATGGAATTCTACGTAAAAATAGAAGGTTATGTGGGAAGCTTTTCAATGCTGTCTTCTGCAGATAAATCACCCTTGATTTAATCAGAGAAGTCTGCCCAGAGGAGTACTATTTTTAACTTTCACTTTTACAGCAGCGTTTTGTATTCCTCCTTACAATGATGATACTAGATTAAGTTCATCCTCTCAAATAATTGATTAAAAAATTAATCTCAGTCTCCTGGATTTAGCTGGATGTGCTTTATATTTGCAGGAGTCTTTTCATGCAGCAAAGATGGCCTACAGGCAGTTCAAAGCACGTGTAAGAGAGACTCTGTCTCTAGGTCACTCAGGGCCTGAGTCTCTTGAAGACACTGTCCTGGATTATATAGTTCGCCACGAGGATCTGTATGACGTTCAAGCCAGTGTCAATGTAAGTCAAGGGCAGTGGGGAAGTAACTTACTGATCTATTTCAGTAGCAAAATAAATTTGGAGTATGTAAACTAGAAATGCACTGCAACCTGAAGATGAAAAACCGTTTAGTGCAACAGTCTTGTAGAGGTTTATTTTCCAAAATAATATTGTGGTATGGCCCAGCAATCACTTGTTTTATTTGCCTCAATGTCTCTATGCCAGAATTATATTTTTGGCAAGATCCAGTGTAACTGTCTTAAATAAGTGTAAGCTGGACTTCAAATTTTTCTTAAAGTCTGTGCTCTACTGAAAAACTGCATCTCCCTCCTAAGACTGAGGTCAATGATGTAGCTCTTACTTTATTTCTAAAATAACAGTACATTCTTTCTGAAGCTAATATTTTCTGGAATAGCCTAAGACAACATTGCTGGGAGTTTCTTATACTGATTTTTAAATGTAGAAAGCGGAGAGGTATATTTAAAAGGGATTTCCATACTTGCCAGTGAATAAAAGTGTTAGTGAGCTCAAATTACTCAGTTGTGTTTATTTTCAGGAAGTAATTCGCTCCATGAACGTCAACCCAAAGATTTCATTTCCACCAGAAATTGATTTCATTGTGATCAGCACTTTGATTCGAGAGTTGTGCCGTATGGCTTTTTCAATGCAGACACTCAGTCCTCCTCTTGATATTGCCTTTGGTATTGATGGAGAACTCTTCAGTGAGACCAAGTAAGAACTCTTTATTTTCAGTTGGATTCTTACTATTAAAAAAATCTACTTCTTTCCTAATTAATATAAAGGTTTAAGATGGATGCTAAACATTAAAGTGGGGCAAATATTCCTGGTCTGTAGTGAATTTGGTGTGTCCTTAAGGTTTATGATGGTGTATAAATTCCAGGATGTAGACCAGTGTTAACAGCTTTTTTTAATGAAGATCAGATCAATTTTCTGAATAAACTTCAGTCTCTAGAGCATATTTAATTGATACTTTAGGAGGAAAGTTTTCATCAGCTTTCCCTGTTTAGTCTCTATCTGCCTCCAGTGTTCATAAAATCTGTGGACCTTTGTTCCTCCTTTGTGGCTCATTTTGTAAAAGCCAAGTTTACTGAGATCTGGCAGTTGGTGCCTGATACCAGGATCATCAACATGTGCGCTGTGACCTCCAGGCTGTGGCTGCTGTACGACATATGGATCTTAATGCATTCCCCATCTCTTCTGGTTTAGACCTGAGCAAAAAGAAAAAGTGCCTTTTAAAAATGGGGATTTTGTTTAAAAAATGCACACCACAACATTGTTTTTCTTTTTTGTGTAGGGTCAGGGCTGGCTGCTTTGTTCTCTGGCAGAGAACTGTAGGGTACTTCCATGCTTTCAAGAAAACGAATAGGATTGATAGCTCAAAAAGAATTCCTCTCAAAAGCAAGAAAAGCCACATCAATAAGGAGGTTTCTAATAATAATTTAAAATAGAATGGAACCCAGATGTGGAAGAGCTTGAGAAGCCAAGGAGAGAAATGGAGAAGATAAAAGTAGCCCTTCAACAGGAGAGGCATATCATCCTCCAGATACTGGGCATTTAGCTACTTGATACCCAAAGCTATTGGGTGAACTAAGAAGGCAGCAGGGCTATGGGATAGTCTTGGGATGCTTTCTCCACCTACTTGATGTGTGTGGCCTTCAAAAAAACGGGTGTAATGTCTTTACATGTGCTGCTGTGGAAGACATATACACATGTATATCCACCTATGTAGATAAATATGGGGCGTATATATGTGGAACTCAGGAATGGAGCAAAACTTGTAGAAATTCAAATAGTTCTGTCAGTTATGTGAAATACCATTCTACAAAAGGGCTGGCCAAACCTCATCATACCCTATACCTTCCTCCATGCAAAGCTTGGTGCCTCTGTTTACAACATTGTTTTATATAAATTGCATTTGAATATACATTAGTAAGGTATATACATTAGCATTTTTGCTTTTGCTATACTATTGCTATTTTTTATTTCAGTTATTTGGTATTTATTTTGAGTTTGAATCCACAAAGCAGGCATGTATTATTCAGCCAATATTGCAGACTTAGGGAGGTAATATGTATCTGATATATTAATACAGGCCTTCAAAATAATTTTTCTTAGCTAAAAGGTCGCTGTTCCATTATCAGTGTCTGAGGATCTTGCTAATAAAATTGCCTCTTCTGTCTCATAAGATTCTAGGATGCAACTTTATCGTTGAGAGAGAGTATTTCTGTAATTTTATTTATAGTGGTCTTGTTTTAGCAAGAAATTTCAGAAAGATGCCAAAATGCTGCTTTGGAGATTTACTCTGTCGGTGGACCCACAGACCCTGCCTTGAGTGGGGCTTATGCAGGAATAACTGGCCTTCTGAGGTGTGTGATGGCTTTATTGGAGTGTCTCTCAGTATAAGTAGACATTATATTCTGCTAAATCTGTCTTACAAATGCATTTCTTTTACAGGTTCACTTAAAGAGTACTTATTTTTGTGATACAGAAATATTGTCAAGAAAGATGTTTATGAGCTGTAACTAGTATTCTGCTTTTTACCAGCACTGATGACTTGAAGCATCGTATTTATCTTTTGGTACTTACGTGCAGACATTTCTTGTACTCTGCATTTCAACAGGTACCATCGTAGTTTTGACTCTGATTTCACAGCTGCCTTGGTGGCCTATCACGTATGGCCTGCTCTGATGGAAAATGACATTGTAGTTGTGAAGGGAGAGGCAGTCACAAAAAGAGGAGCTCTGGTACGTAATTTTGTTAAGGAACATGTTAAGCGAAGTCATTGGATTTAAACAGTGTTTTAAGATTTAAAAAGATAAATTCTTGATTGTTCCCTGGATGGCTGGAGCTGTGTGTGTCAAATGTAGTTAGGTTTTAGTGCCCCATCCTGTATTTAGGATGAATAGTTCCATTTGCCTTCATGTATTCATTATGGAGGTGTATGACACTTGGCAGAGCCTGTTCTAAGAACAAAGTTTACTGTGTTTACTCTTTGTCCTCAAGCCTTGTCTCTGGCATGGCAAGTCTGCTTGTCGAGTCTGTCTTCTTTTTATGAAAAGACATTTATTAAGTTTGTCAAACTCTTCTCTCGTAGTGGTCTTGCAGAAGTAGAAGTAGAAGCAGAAGCCGCAGCCGCAGCCGTAGCACCAGTCCTCTTGTGTCTCATCGTGTAAGCCTCAGCTGAATGCTTGTCGTAGAAATAGCAACAAGTATTTTAAGCTCAGAATCTAGGCAATGTTTTAAAAATGCTGATGTATATTTTAGCATTGGGAATAAATGCCTTTGCTGGTGAAGCTGAACTGGCAGATAGTTATTGCCTGGTATAATTATCAGTGGAGATACTGTATGAGAAGTAAGTAGATAATAGTTAAATTCTTGGAAGTGTCAACTGTGGATCTGCCTCTGCCTTCCCCCTACTCCCCCTTGCTTCAGCATCCTTCTGAATAACTAATTGTATCATCATCTTGCAGTACATGTACAACATATGGTCCCTGCCTCCTGGAATTAGTAATCTGAATTTACCCTTTAATGCCTCAAAGGAGCAGAAAATCAGTGTAGGGCGGACAGGAGGGGAAGAACTGAGGTGGTACTAATAAATTATGTGAAACCTTATCAGAGTTCTGCACATAGTCCAGTTACACAATATTTTAAATTATTTCTGTAGAAAATCATGTACATTTTTCTAATCGTTAGCCCGTCTTATTAAATTGACATAGGTACCCTCAACTTAAAACGTGAACATTGAAAATGTGAGAGGCTTTGGGTAGGACTCGCTTTTTTGTGTGTGTGCAGGATGTGAAAGAAAAACTAGAGTTGTTGAATTTGACTTGGTAGCAGTGGAGCTGCGCCGATGGCGTAACACGCGTGGATTTTCTGAACGTTGCTGGGTCCCCGGGTGCCTTTCTCGGGTGCAGTTCTTTAGCACACCTGAGTTCCATTTTCTGTTTGCCTTGCAGTTGTCTCGAAGCCGCAGTCCTACACCAGTGAGGAGCGGAAGCCCAAGTAAGTGGGCCTATTAGTTCATAATGACTCAGTCTTCATGCATTAAACCCTTGAGCAACTGAGCAAAGAGATAAAATAACGAGCTGAAGGTATTTGATCCTAATATACTTGCCCAAGCCTTATTTTTAAAATGGGTAGCCCTTTTTTTTTTTCTGTGTATAGAAAAAGGCTGACATTTCTGACTTGGAAGAGAGCTTATTTTCCACTCTACTCAGTCCACTCTCATGAGTTCTTTCTGCTGGTTGTCTTTATTTACTTATTGTAAGTAAAACATGTTTTCTTCCCTGCACAAGAGGCAGTTACCTGTGTGCCTGCTGGCTCTGTGCCTTTCAAAATCCAAAGAGATAGATAGCTAAGTGATAAGACTGAAGCAAGGGATTTCAAGCAGTGTGAATGTGTGCCCATTTCAAAGCCATGCCAATTTAGAGAATTAAAAAAAAAAAAGTTGTACTGAAATGTGTCTTTTTCTTCAATAGGGCGTTAGTTGAACACTTTCCTGTCATTCAGTACATCTGGATCCAACAACTTCACTGGTGCCTTTTCTCTTCAAGAATACCTCAAATCTCGCAATAATGTGAATGGCAATTGTCGCTCCACGTGGAGTTTGTGTTCAGTGTGTTTTTTCGAATCATAGAAGGCTTATCTATAATTGTAGAAACTAATTCAACCCTTCTGGTTTAAAAAAAAAAAAAAAAACAACAAAAGTGCATGCAATACAGGATCATACTCATTTGGCAAAATTTCAAAATTTGCAGAGCAGTGCATGCTGTAATCCTGCAGATGGAGATAGAATGGTTGCATCTAGAGTGTTTTCCACAGATACCGAATGATGCGGTTTATCTTGATAGGATGTTTAATATAACCCAAATGGTGAACCTTGCAGAATGTTGAGGTTAGCTCTTACTTGAAAACAATTTAAGTAATTGGTGCTTATTTGCAATTTTAGAAAACAGCAATAATCTTAGGATGTGCCAGTCTCACACAGCCTCCTTTTAAATATGTCCTTGCGGTAAACTGAAATTTCTAACTACAGTGCAAAAGTTGCTCAGAACAATCATAAACTACCAATACTCCAGCAACCCCCAGGGCTTTACTGACATTTATTTATGAAAACACAGGTGTGAGCTTTAGCAAAGCAGTAGTAGTCCTTGTTAAATCTATTGTTACTTAGAAAGGAGTATTATAGAAAAAATAGTAGTTTGGAACTTCAAGTGTTTTGAAAGTGTGCCACTGGTTATTTGTAGGCTTGAAATATTTGCTGGAGGTGGCCTATTCAGTATCACTTTCCATGGGCTTTCATACCAGACTGATAGATTAGTAATTCTTGTCAACACAGTGAAAAAAAACACCTGTCCAGTTATCTCTTACTGTGGGCTTTTATTACATTTTAACTCTAAAAATGAGACACAGAAGGAGATTTTATTCTGGCACTTTAAATAGCTTGTTCCCCCTGTAAATGTTTATTTTAATATCAGCTTTTTTTTGTTTTCAAGAGAACTGATCCTGCCTTTCGCTCAGAACGTCATCTGCAGGGCCAGCTTTAAATACAAGCCACACAAGGGACAGCTTGGGGCCTTGTGCTTTTACAGAGAGACAGGATTTGTCATAACGGACCTGATGTATAATTCCCAACTCCACTGTCTCATTCCAGTCAGTACCTGATGATTCAAAGGTATGTAGTGCTTTCCCCAAATTTGTCTCCACAATTTTGGGATATAAAAAATCAGGAGGAAGAAAAATTCCTTTCTGCCTCCTCTTTTAACCCGCCTACGCCCCAGAACATGACACTTCATTAGTACTGATGTAAAAACATAAGCAAAAATATTTTTATTAGTTCTGAAACTATTTAGTCCTTAAAATTAAGTCATAGGAGCAGATTTTGTGATCCCTTTCCAGGGATCTTGTGCAGATTTATACATCTGTGCTCTTTCTGTCATCTTCTTGTGTGGCTTAGACTTTGGCGCAGGATCCCATTTCAGGCAGACTTTAGCATTAGTCCTCACGAGCCATGGATCAGCTGTGACTTGAGTTCTACAGATGTGTTTTCATTGGAGTTAGGCCCATTAGTAATCAATGAGAGCAGAATGAGGTCCTGGACATTGGGTGTCATCCCCAGAGCAGCTCTGAATGAACTAAGGGGACACAAAGGCACATGCACGTTATGTGGTGTAGTTTCTTGTTATCTAAGGAAGTCACAAGAGAACATGCAAAGCAGCGTTCCTTTTCGTAAGAGCCTAGTTGCTGATCACAGCTATGGATCTGGGCTTGAAATAAAACTGCATATTTCTACACCGATTTCATGACTAAAACCACCACAATTCTGGAAAAACCGAGCACCTGCAACTTGTGTGGCAACAGAAGATATTTGGATATCCCGAAGTGTGGTTTTGAGCAGAAAAACAAAGACTTTTTCAAAATCTTGTGATTACCAAGGGCTAAGAAGATGTAGGTTTTTTAGGAAATTAGGTGTTGTGGGTTTGTCTTCTGCATGTAATTACCAAGACTTGTCTGTATTATGATTTCGAGTTGAAGCAAGTTTCCATACCGATTGTGGGAAAACAAGGACTACATCAAGAAAGTATGTTTTTCTTGACAAACGTGAGAGGAAGGCTAGTGCCAGACTTGCACACACCTGTGATGCCACTGGGAATTAGTATTCCCAAAGAGCTAAAATCGCTATAAAAGACAAATTCGTAGTGCTTGGGGGACCATCTCCTCTTACTCCCCCAGCAGGTACGTAGAGAACTACTTACTCTCAAAGTAAAAGAGAAAACTAATGAAGTGACAGCCAATTACTTGTTTTGGTGGTGAGAAAGCAGCTTGAGGATTTTTTTTTTTACTGCATAATGTTTCAGAGCAGAGCAAGCCATTTTCAGCAAAATAGGAAGTCAATCCACAGCATGGCAACACTTAATTAGTTAAACAAACCTTAGTCTACTCAATTGTACTCTGAAGCCCTTAGTCTTTTTATAGGAATATATTGTTTTGTACTTGTTGCCTGCGCAGCTTATTTATAGGCAGTTAAATCTCTAGGTCAGATAGCAGGTTGCTTTTTATGTCAATCTAGACACTAACAGCTCCTGTGCTGCTCTTTATCGCTATAACAACAGTGCAGAGAATGCATACCAATACAGATTCTATGGAATTAACCAGCAAATGCAAAATAACTTATAAAAAGGGACTTCTCTAATTGCTTGTAAGACCCTTTGAGAGAATGGATCATGAATGTGAAACTGATGACTTGACATTTTAATAAGAGTTTTTAAAACATTAAGAAAGATTTTTTTTTTTTTTTTTTTTTCCAAAACCCAAACGTGG
>VXAK01013184.1:258580-435677 GCA_013399435.1 Arenaria interpres | reverse complement strand
AAAAAAAAAGCCAGTAAGGCTTCTATTACGAGATAGGTTTAGAACAGCATGACCATGATCAAAGTGTTAATACCAGGAAAAAGAGGGCTTGTTTTTGAGCTAATTTAAACTCTGTGCAGATGGACTGATGGAAACGAGACTGCACAGGATGTAAAAAAGCACCACCTTTGGGCCAAGTTGTTCCTGTAGAACAGCACACATTTGTGAGGGACTTTGTGATTGCTGGAGAATTTCTCCTGCAGGTCAGCTCTTTGAAGGCCAATTAATGTCTGTCTCAGTTCAAAGGCTGTCCCAGAGTTAGGCTAAATGTGGGTGGTTTATCACCTGTTTCTGGGAAAACGCAATGTCATCAGAATATCTTCAGTCTTCCTTGTTCAATGTTTGCAGCTCAATAACATAAAGTGGATGCTCGTGCAGAGCTAGCAGATACCGAGGGCAAATGGCTCAGCTAAATTTGTGACTGCTCAATGAAGATTTAAATTCAGAAATGATCTTAGATTCTTCCAGCGTCCTGATAGGGTAAAGAAAGTTGGGAGCAGGAGGTTGGTGAAGTCCTCCCACCAGTGAGCTGTGGTGCTGATTCAGTCTCGTAGGAGGCTCTGGAGATGAGAGGTAAGTTAAAGCAAAAATACACCACAGCCTGAAGAAAGTGAATGTGAAGGCCAAAAATTATCATGATGCTCCCTGGAAAACATGCCTGTGCAACCCTCCAGGACTTAAGCCTTTTAACTTTACTCTTTTAATATGTATATATATTGTGTGTGTACTGCAAAAGTTTGTCATCCTGTAAAAGTGCCATCAGAATTAAATAGTCTTTCAGCTTCATGTAACCCTTGTCAGCAGTTTTTGATTGGTGTTAGCTGCACAATTATTTTGTTACTGTAGCATTAAATAGTCTGGCTTTGTATTAAAGAAATGAAAATCTGCTCATTGTGGCTTGCAGCTACCTTAGCATGTGCTCAGATTGAACGTTTTACGTTTCATGCCTGTATTGCATTTCTTTTAGTCAGGCAGCTAGCAAGTAGACTGAAGAAACCTACATTTCATTTTATGCAGGTTGTTTGATAGTTTAAAACCACACATGTAAGTAAATCTGTCACAGGCTTGTGCTGACACACAGGTGTGTTGTTTATGTGAAAGCTGTACCTTTCACTCGGTAAACAGAGCACAGACATGGAGCACTTGGTGTCGTTTTACCGTTGGCAGATGAAGGCATGAACACACACGAAGTGGGTGGCGTATTTGTACTTTCTTATGGCTTTGAGAAGGCAACAGTTCTGCCTTGTGAAACTCCAGTTCTCAAAGCAATGTTACCTGCTTGAAAGTAAAACGTCAGCATAAAGATTTTAGTAAGAGTTTTTAAAACATTAAGAAAGTAAGTTTACCACTGTTAGTATCGCTTCCTGTGAAATTTTTTCTTCCTAAAGGCCTTTGGCCTCCATTCAAAGTTCTTCATAATTTTTTTTTTTTTTTTTTTTTTTTTTCTTTTAAAACAGAGATAATTTTAGGCTAATTCCTTCTCTTCACAGTACAGAATCATAGAATAGCTGGGGTTGGAAGGGACCTTTAAAGGCCACCTAGTCCAACCTCCCTGGAGTGACTAGGGACATCTTGAACTAGATGAGGTTGATCAGGGCCCAGTCCAACCTGACCTTGAGTGTTTTCAGGGATGGGGCATCTACCACCTCTCTGGGCAACCTGGGCCAGTGTTTTACCACCCTCAGTGTAAAAAAATTTTGTTCTATCTACTCTAAATCTTCCCTCTTTTAGTTTAAAGCCATTACACTTTGTCCTATTGCAACAGGTCCTGCTTAAACATTTGTCCCCATTTTTCCTGTAGGCCCCCTTTAAGTACTGAAAGGCTGCAATGAGATCTCCCTGGAGCCTTCTGTTCTTCAGGCTGAACAACCCCAACTCTCTTGGCCCCTCCTCATAGGAGAGGTGTTCCAATCCTCTTACAATTTTTGTGGCCTCCTCTGGACCCGCTCCAACAGGGTCCATGTCTTTCCTGTGCTGAGGACTCCAGAGCTGGACACAGTACTCCAGGCGGGGTCTCACCAGAGCAGAGTAGAGGGGCAGAGTCACCTCCCTCAACCTTCTGGGCATGCTGCTTTTCATGCAGCCCATCAGGATGCAGTTGGATTTCTGGGCTGTGACTGCACGTTGCTGGCTCATATCCCGCTTTTCACCCGCCAGTACCCCCAAGTCCTTCTTGGCAGGGCTGCTCTCACCCCCTTCATCCTCCAGCCTATATTGATACCAGGGACTGCCCCGACCCAGGTGCAAGACCCTCCACTTGACCTTGTTGAACCTCATGAGGTTCACAGGGGCTCACTTCTCAAACTTGTCCAGGTCCCTCTGGATGGTATCTTGTCCCTCAGATGTGTTGTTCGCAAATTTGCTGAGAATGCACTTGATCACACTGTCTGTGTCATTGATGAAGATACTGAACAGTACTGGTCCCAGTACGGACCCCTGAGGGACACTTGTCATTGATCTCCATCTGGACATCGAGCTGTTAACCACTACCCTCTGGATGCGACCATCCAACCAATTCCTCATCCACCAAACAGTCCACCCATCAAATCCATATCTCCTCAATTTAGAGAGAAGGATTTTTTGGAGACCATGTCCAAGGCCATATAGAAGTCCAGATAGATGACGACTCTGCCCCACAGCAACATGAATCCCTGGCACCCACACCTCTGGCTCCACGGAGGGGCTGCGCAGGGGCTCACAGCCGGCCCTGGTCCCCCTGCCACCAGGCTCTGTGATGCCATTATGGGGCACGTTCCAGAGCCACCAGACATACAGGGGTTCTGAGGGAGGGCAAGGATAAAGTGCTGTGAGCACCCCAGAGACCAGCACTTTCCACTGCCTTGGGCTTCGAGGTGTGCAATAGTTTGGCTCCCATCGCATACTCCTCGTCACCCAGGAAGAGGAAGATGGGTGCTGTGGCTTGCACTACCTTCAACGGGCTTTGCCTGGAAGGGAAACTGCGATGATGTGATCATCAGTGTGGATGGCATTGAATTCAATGCTCACAAGACAATCCTCTGGAGCTGCAGTCCATACTTCAGGTGAATGTTTGAAACCAGAGGGGAGGGGGCCAAAGAGTATTTCCTAGTCTGTGCCACACGGCCTTGGTGTATCTCCAGCACTTCCCTCGGCCCCCAAACTCTGCTCCAGCAGTTCCCTGTAGTCCTGGTACGTGCCTGCACACCAGAATTCATCCACAACCTCAGATGCAGCAGCAGCTCTGGAAGTGGTGCCTGACGAAGCCCCAGATTTGCAGGTGCAGGGCTGGGAGCGTGGCCAGCCTGGCCTGTCTGCTGTCAGGCGGGAGGCTTTCCTGCCCCACACACCAGGATTCCCTGGTGCTCTTGTTGAAGCCGGGTGGCCACTTGCCCTGTGGCTCTTTGTCCACAGGTGAAGGCCGTGACTCCTTAGTCAAAAAACCAGCTGGTCACAGAGGAATTGATAAAAATCCAGGGCCTCCCAGCATGGCTTGATGCTGGTGCCAAAGCAATGTCTGGGGAAGGAGGCCCAGGGGAGGCCGGATCAGGGTTGAAGGCAGCAAGGCTGCTTTCTTCCCCAGCACTGCTTTGTGTTTTCCAGGGCTTTGTTTTCCAGCACCTGGAGCAATGCTGAGAAAAAGGCCTATACGATTCCTGGCACTTCCACGGAAACCATGAGGCTCATTCTGGAGTTCGCCTACACCGGGACAGCACCGGTCATGGCTGACAATGTGGAAAGTTTGCTGATTGCAGCAGACCAGTTCAATGTCATGGGCCTCATGGGACTGTGCTGCGCGTTCTTAGAATCTCAGCTATGCTTGGAAAACTGTGTGGGCAACTGGAGATTCACGGACTATTACTACTGTCCTGACCTGCGAGAAGCAGCCCATGTGTTCATCCTCCAGCACTTTGAGGAGATGGCCAGGGTGTCCACTGAGTTCCTGGAGCTCTCTGTCAGTGAGCTGGAGCACATGCTGGAGAAGGATGGTGTCCATGTGAAAGAAGAGGCCATATTTGAGGCCCTTCTGAAATGGATTGCTCATGGCCTGCAGAACAGGAGGCAGCATGTTGTGTTCTTGCTGAGCAAGGAAGGGTGGAGGGATGGACAGAAGGGATATTTTTTTATAAAATAATCATTTTTGACATTTAAGACTTTGCTTAACACTTTTACATTGCCCCTTAGACTTTGTACTTCCCCTTGGAGCTCAGATTGTCCTCCTGGTCACAGCTCACACTGCTGTTCTCACTCATACCGTCTGTTGCCAATGGCTCTGGGACATCCTGCAGCCCAAGACCTGGGTGGATGCATGTTCTTGTGGGGAGCTTTTTGTGTGTTGCCACATCCATTCAGCTGAGTGCAGAGCACATGATTTTCTGCCAGGTAGATACCGTAGCTCAGCTCCTTCTGAGAGGGTGATGCCCACCGAAGCCTAAAAGTCTCTGAGGAGTGACAACAGACCAGCATGGCGGTAGGAGGAGAAGCCTTGCAGAAAAGGCTGGTGTCTGAAGGAGGCAGCTGATTTCTGTTTAACACCTGCTTTATGTAAAAAGGAGCCAATTCGGGGTAATCAGTTCTCTTCTTCACCAAGGAGCCACGCACATGGAGCTCGCAGGAAGAAAGGGCCTTGTTCTGCTACACTTCTTTCACTGCTTGTGGAAGAAATGAATCCTCATTGTTTTCTCCCTGTAAGATGGATGACATTTTAAACGTAAAAAGGTTACCAGCGGTCCCTGGTGTGTGAAGTGCTGCTTGTGTTTTGGCTCTGCCAAAAAAAAGGTAAGGAGGCACAAAATCAGATAAAATAGACCAAAAATGTCGATAGGAGAAACAGGGTTGAGATATGACTGGCATTTTTGTGTGTGTGTGTAGTGCATGTGCAGCAGACCTGAGGACTTATGACAAGTGCTTGCCCACCAAGGCTGGTCTTCCTGGAGGATGCCGAGTGGCATTGTCTCTGCCTGTGGGCTGAGTTGGAGCTGGGTTCCTGCTTGTGGGACCCTCCTGGCTCTCTTGGGCTGTACCCAAACAGGATGCAGGGGCCATGGTTTGTAGGACAGCATTTTGGAGCAGAGCAAAATCCTTACAAAATCTTACCCAAAAAAGGCTAGTGGGCATTTTAGATGAATTTTTATGTGCTAACCTGAGGGACCCAACTTAAAAAAAATATAATTATCTACATCTATTTTTCTTGAGGAGACGTTTGTGTGAAGAAAGTTTCCAAGTTCTTTTGCCCACCATAAGGCATGAAGCAGAGTATTTCCCACGAGATGGCACTATTGCCTTATGCACAGAAAAAGCAGGTTTTTGCTTCAATGCAGTTTAAAAAGCTGGTTGCCAAAGTAAGATTTGCAAACAAATGTGTAAATGTTACAGATCTGAGCAGTTATCAACAGATGTCAAATGGAGAATTAGCTTGCCAATTGATCTGTTAAAGGTTGTTGCCTCATAAGGATGTGAAAAATCCTGACATATGGGTGATGAGATAAATTTCATATCAATCCATTATTGGAGAAAGTGGTTTGGATTTTGGTTTAGTTGGGGTCAATTTTTTGAAATTAATGATGTGGCTCTCTCAAGGGAATGGTATTTACCTGGTCATATTCTGACTGATCTTCTCAAAGAACTTTTACTTTAAAAAAAAACCCAACCAACCCCAAACTGAAAATCATGTTGAAAATTAGCTAATCTTAACATTTGCCCATTTTTTATTATTTCTAGTTCTTATCCAGTTCAAAAAAAATCTCATCTTGCAAAATTGTTGTATTTTGAATGATTGTTCATTTGTGATGGCTGGCTGGCAGGTCTCTCCGCTGTTCCCTTTGTCTATGACTGAAAGAGGTATTTTCCTAATAAATTCTGCAAACTCTCTGAATCAGAAACAGGCAGGGTCAATCGTGTCTCCTGAACTACCAGGGTAGAGATGGAAGGAGCCCTGCTGTCACAGCAACTGCTTTGGATAATAGCTTAATCTTACTAATTGCTGTTTTAAAAACAAGTTTGTTTTGCACCACGCTCTCTTATTGCAGTGTTGTTCCAGAATTTCACTTCTGCAATGCTTTTCGTCTGATTCCTAGCCCAAATGTATTCACTTCCAGGCTATATCTCTTTGTTCTTCTGCCAGTGTCATTCTTTATCTTCAGAAGTCCTTGTTCCCTCCTTTGGTATTTGCCCTACTGATGAGAACAATCATCTCCTCTCTTGGTTTTTGTTTCTCTAGGCTAAAAAAGCCAAATATTTCCATCTCCTCTGATGAGAGAGGCTCTTCGTTCTCTTGATTATCCTGTTTGGGTGGCCCTGGGTATATTTCTGTTTCAATCCATCTTTCTTGAGCACAGATGACTAGAAATAGTGCACAGTATTCAGGGTAAGGCCTGACCAGAGCTTTGTATCATACATTTATCAATTTCATTGCGCCATTGTAGCATCTCTGTGGTAAGTGGCTCTATATCTGTGATCAATTAATAAGCTTTATTATCCTCAGTTGTTTCAAACTGAGGAATCCTTTTCCCCTAGAACACCAATTCACCCACATGCTTTTTTTGTGGGCTCTTGATTTTCCATCTCTAAATGCCTTTCGTATGGGTGGCACAGTAATTTTAGAAATTCTGAACTTTGGACATCCATTTGCATGCACACCATGACAGCGGTGTCTGTGGGTGCCGTAATGCATCATGGTGTATTCCTCTATTACTAAAAAGTACCACAGGGCGATGCCCTGCATTAAGTTGCCATAGTGAAGTTTAACTAGCAACCTTAGAAAGTTCTAGTAGAAAAAAAGAAACTGCCTGGTGCTTGATGGTACAAAGGAAAATATCTTATTTTGCTCTATTTATATCTACTTTGCAAGAGAAGAAATAAATGCTAAGAGTGTCACTATAATCTTGTTGAAATAGAGGGTACCATTCAATGAACAAGGTCTCTGTCAGTATTAACAGAATGAAATACTAGAAAATCCTTGTGAAAGGAAGGCACTTTGTGTGCCTGGTGGTTTGCAGCAAAAGCTTAAAATAAAATTGAAATATTTTATAAGCCATCTAACTCCTTACCTTTTGATTGATCAATGACATGGCTCTCATTTCTTGTGAGATGTTGTTTTTCTCAGTCATATTTGTCCATCTCTTAAATTTGCTGAAGGCCATCGTAGCCATCTCCACAATACATGTCTGTCACTTGTCACAGATGAAATACCCCTGTAAAAGTATGTTCTGCAATGCTTCTGGATTTGTGCTGTTTCTCTGTTAGTCCAGGGCCATCCAGAGCTCTGAAGTCTGTTCCCTTGGCTGGATGGGGCTTTCCCTAGGCTAGGGATGATTTGGGGCCATCGCTTCATGTTCTGAACTACGCAACTAGCAATAGCCAAGTGGGCAGCATGTGCAGGGCTGCCTCTGCCATTGAAATGTCCTGCTAATGTGCCTAAGTCTCTGTGCACCCACAGGATGTGGTTGTTGTCCCCATGGTTCTTCCTCC
Organism: Arenaria interpres; assembly: GCA_013399435.1. Taxonomy (NCBI): domain Eukaryota; kingdom Metazoa; phylum Chordata; class Aves; order Charadriiformes; family Scolopacidae; genus Arenaria; species Arenaria interpres. Next base: position 428,192 of record VXAK01013184.1, on the reverse strand, counting down.
ATGTTTCGCCTGCTTCCTTGCCTCTTGCAGACAAAAATCTCCAGGGAAGGGGCAGTTTCTTACCTCTGCTTGTACGGCAGGGCTGGCTTTCACAGGCGATGTGCCTGCACAGCAGATGCAGCCTCACTGTTATCTCTGCTGCCTGCAAAGTGCTCCCCTGGTCCCATGCGACGGCTGTGGACCCACCCACCTTCCCATCGCGTGGCACCTATCTCTATCTGTGCCCAGCTATTGTGCAGTTTGAACAGCTCCGTCATCGGGTATCACGAAAAACAACCTGCGCAGCCGGGTGAGTGTTCACATGCACAAATTCCTAGGAGCAATAAAGGCAGGGAGGGAGGATAAGATGGAATATGATCAAAAGGCAGATTGCCTCTACACAGAGAGCCTCCCTAAGTCACCCCTGGAACCTACGTGGGCCGTTAGGTGTTCCTGCAGGTAATTGTACAATTTTCCTGTATTTTTGATTAGGCTTAAAGGTAGCCTCCTCTTATGTCGCTGAAGCACAGGGTGCATGCAGGGAACAAAGCTGCTCAGAAAGTTTGTCTGAGCCAAGGACAGCAGGTTTTTCACAAAGCGAGCTCTTCCCCCAGCTGCTGCCTAGGAGACTTCTCAGAACCTGAATAGACAGGCTGATCTTATAATTTTTTAATTTTTTTTTTTTCAACCCAGCCTTGTAATAATATCAGATAAATGAAGACTTCAACGAATGGTGAAAGTCGCCTGAGAGAAATTGCTTTTGGCAACTGTTCCTTCTAATTAAAACGAAAGTCTGAAAAGCCTCAGTCTTTGGGAACAATTAATAAAATGCCAGCACTAGATAAGATACAGATAATTCTTTGTGCCTATTAACTGCTTCCTACAATTAGTGTATATATGTCTTCAGCCAAATGCAGCCTGACCCCGGTATGGTAGGAAGGAGAGGTTCTGATTAAAAACGAGGGCAGCACCTCTCACTTGCCCTGCTGAACAGGTCAGTGTTTTCCCACCTTCCTGCTAGCAGCGATAAGAATAATTAATAGAAAGTTTCAATTCTGAGAGGCTCCCAAAGTATCCTTGCAGATACTTTGCCCCTGCAGTGGGCATCAAGGGACTTTGTTCTGCTTGCTTAGATGCAGCAGGTACAACATCTCTGTAAGCATTCAGGTGGACGGCCAGGGAGAAATAAAGAGGAAGGAAAGAGGAATTCTCTCCGTCAGGAGTCCAAGGTACCAATTTGCCCTCTAGGGGCTAAATGCTGATCCAGAGTGGCTGAAGACACTGGTGTGCAGGACCTCTAGGTTATGTTTAGGTTATGTTTAGATCTACTTATTTCTCAGCCTGTTAAACAATTTGCAGTTGTGATGCCAAAATCCTGAGGGAGTCAGGATTTACATGCTGCCAGAGGCTTTGGGAGGTGCTGCCGGATTTAAGGCAGCCTGGCAGTAGGAGATGTGCTCCCAAAACCGGAGAGATGGGGCTGCTGTAGGGGGAGGCGCCTCCAGGAAGGCTCTGGACGACAGCCCTGGATCCGCACATGCAGAGGGGACGCGCTGGAGCCTGTGGGACCCAGATGAGACAGAGGCAGGCAAAGAAGGGAAGTTTTGAGCCTATTATCTTCATATGGAGAATGCGTGAGCCAGGGGTGTGGGAGAGCTGGGGCTGCACATGTGCGTGCATGAAAGGGAGAGGGGCAGGGAGCAGCCAGCCTGCTCGGCTCAGAAAGAGCAGAGGCGGGGTGTTCAGGCCATGCCTCCTAAGTAAAACCAACTGTAAGTAGCGTTTCAGACAGCGCAGAGTGAGAGTTGAAGATGACAGATCAATGTCATCATCCAGGCTGGGGGTGCAGACCTCCCCCCTGACAGCTAAAGCATGGATATATAAACCAGAGAGTGCTTAAGAAAATAAAAGCACAGCACAAGCTAAAGGGGCTGGTTGGTCTACCAGGTCTAAGCAAGGCAAAACGCTACTGCATGTGGGGGCATCTGTGTGAAGGACAGGGACCACGCTCTGGGGATGGCAGCCCCATGGGAAGACCTGGGCTAGCCGTGGAGATGCTGAGGTGCCACGAGCCACCTTGCCTTGCCACCTGGGTTGCAGCCCAGGCAGATTCCCTCAACCAAGGCACAGAGATGTGCAGAAAATCTGCAATTAAGCAAGCCATGTATAGGAAAGTATTCCCAGAACTTGCTTTAGCCACTGCCACAACCCAATGGTTTCAGAAATAAGTGCAGAGTAGCTGTGCTGCTCCTCCACTGCTGGGCTTTGGTTCAAGGGAGGGATTTATTCTGGCTATACTATAGCTCAGGGTGCCTGCATAAGCCTCTTTTTCCTTTGCTTTGTATGCAGGAATGAGGATCTGGGCCCAAAGCTGCTCTCTGACTAGGCTCATTCCCAGAATAACTCCTCTTCCAGCCTCCTCTGCCCCCCAAGAAAAAAAAAATTCTTAATCAAATATATAAACACTGGCAGCTTTCAGGTTTGTGTTTCTTTCTGAGCTTAATTTAAATGAGCAGCAGACATTTTATAGGCTTTTCCAAGTGAACCTACAGGGGCTTATTTGCTCGAGTCTGACTTTCTGACAGCTCTCTACAAGCCTAATCAAAACCAGACTTACCCTCATATGAAGCAGAATAATATATATTCATGCAGCTACAAAGAACCAGGCTAAATGTAGTAAGTCATAATCCACTACTATGGCAGCAATCATTCAATCCTGTGCAGTTACCGCGCTTGGAGTTTGGAACAAGGGGTGTATTTGTTTTGCTCCCATTGTAGGAGGAAAGATGTAGTGGTGAGGAGCCGAGTAAACGTGCCTTGTGTCTAGAAAATGCCCCAAGGTGTGTAGCTTGGAGTTTGTAGCCACAAGACGGAGGATGCCTCTTCACTCCTCTATCCGCAGGCAGGAGCACTGAGGTGATGGCTCTCGAGGTGAGGTGCACCCGGGCCCTCTAGGGGAAGCTGCTGGGGGCTAGGCTAGACAGAATAAACTCTAGGACCAAGCTGGACTTAAGGGAGATTTGCATTTATCATCTTTGCAGTCTGTCATTCTTCAATACGTAGATCATATTTCTGGAATGTCCCCAAGACTTCCTTTATTTAGACAAATTCTGGATGGCATAGTTAGGGTAGGGAATACTGCGGAGACATTAAATAGTTTAAATGTCTTGATGGAGAGTTAAACACTGACCTCTAAAAGAAGACTTTTTCCTATTTCTAATTAGCCCAGAGTGTTCCCATCACGTAATATCACCTCTCTGTACAAGGATGTGTTCATGTTCAGTTCCTGACATCTGGAAGAAATTTCTCTTTATCTAGCAGAGGCATTTTCAAGTGAAATGTGAAAAGAAGTGCTGAACTGATAGAGCAGGGATGTACCTTTGGACTGGACCAGACGGTGAGGTACTGCAAAGGAGAAGGCATTTTGCCCAAAACAAGGAGGAAGAGAAAGTAATTCTTCAGGACTGGGCCAGGCAGGGGGAATGGTGAAATCCTGTGCCCATCTGGGAGGCATCAGGCCGTTTAGCCCTTCTTCACCTTCTAACAAGGACTTTAAGTTTGTCTGAAGATGGAGAGACTTCAAGCAGCTTTGGATTGTGAGTTTTTCTGTCTAAGATAGCTTTCAGTGTTTCCAATTTCCCTGTTAAACTGTTGTGTGACTGAAACTCTTGCCTGTTAGAAGACAGCCAGCACTGGCCAGGGCTTGTAGAGTATTGCTCACCTGGTTTCCTTAAACCTTTTGCCTTTTGATAAAGATCAGGTATTCCATGCTGAAACCAGAGTTTAGCACTTGCTCTGTTGCTTAGTGATTTTAGGGTGGATTATAATTGCTTTTGATGAAAAACCCACATTATTTGCAACTACCTATTGCAATTCATCTAGAGGAGAGATTTCACCTCTTGGGTTGAGATTCCTTCAAACATTGTACATGTCCAAAGGATGACACAGAGGCTTTGAGATCCCCTCTCTGCTGTGTCTAAGTGATTTGGAAGGAAACTTTTGATCCTAGAGATAAGTCGTCTTGTCTGACTCTTTCAAAACCAGCGCCTGTTCACTACTGTTGTGCAGAACACATCCAGTTGGGCTGTTGGGATTTGGTGGTATGTGAAGACCATCTGGCACAGGATGCAGGAGAATATCTCCCACAGAGAGCAGTAACAGGACCAAGACGTGGAGTTGCAGCATTGCCTACGTGGTCACGTTCTAATGCCAAGGGGTGTTTTGGGTGGATGTACAGCTGATAACAAATTAATTTCATTTTGTTTGTTTTTCTAGTGAATTGTACTGAGTGGAAGGTGAAGAGAAACTTCATCTGTGTAGATTAGACTGGGATTATTTTTTTCCTGGTCACTCTTTTAGAGTGTTCAGATTCACAGTTTTGATTCAGGGTCTGTTTAACTGAGAAATTTCGGGGGGTGTCATTTTTTTCTTTGTGTTTCTTACTTTGTACAAAGCCAGAGACAAATGTCATTAACTGCATGGGCCAGGTATTTTGTCTGAAGTAATTATTTTTTACTGCTCTCCGTAGAGCATTATCATTGATTTATTTTATATTTTTTTTTAATATGCTCTAACCATTTGATATGTTTTCCAGGTTTGGTGTCTCTCAGCGCAATGCAATACAGTATTACTCGTTTTTAGAAGGGTGGATGACTATAGATAAAATATTATCTTGCTTTAAAAGTATGGAAGTGTCTTTTACCCTTGTTTTTATGAGTAATATCCAGTTTTGGCATAAGAACACCCACGCAGTATAAATCAAATGCTTTTAGATACTTAGACTTTTCATCATTTTTCTAAAATGTGGATGTGTTGACATTTTCTGAAACCACCTTTAAAGTCTTTTTGGATGGACCATTTATACCGCATCATTTTTTAGGCTTTCATTTTAATCTTTCAGCCTGTCCAGTTTTATAGGTGTCAGGGTGACTCTCGGAAACAGGAATTTATGTTTGGTGTTGTTGCTGTTATAAACAGACAAAGTGTTAGTAATAACTGACTGAGAAACATCAGACTTTGGTAGGTTTTTTTTTTACCTCTCTGTGTAGAAGATGAAATAATTGGAACCCTCTGGATGGCTTTTTAGCAAGACTGCTTTTTGCCCTGGACAGGAAAAAAGCCTCAGACAGAGGCAATCATGTTACTCTCTTACTGCATAAACTTTTAGGAGTTTTAATGGTGGTTGTTGCACTAGATTGGAATAAAATGCAAGCTTTTTAAAAATGTGGTGCCCAGTTATGCATGAATTTGGTCAACATTTGAAAGGTCTCACCAGGGACTGATTTTCAGCCTGGCTTCTGGTGCCTTCTCACCGCTCAAGAGGCCGGTGCAGCACAAACAGCAGAAGATATTTTTACAGCTATACACTAAACTTTGTATCATGCAGGCTTGTGGAGTGCAAAACTCCTTGTTTAACAAAAGAAAAGCAATTTTCCATGAATGTTGAAAGAGTGGCACTCAATATATCAAGGGTTTAATTTGCAAAAAGTTGGCTGGGTAGAATATCCATAAAAATGAGTGCACAGGAGAATATTTCACTTGCATGTCCTCTCTGAGAGGAAAAAAAAAAGGCTCATACTAGATCTTTTCATACAGAAAATTGGCCTTGGCTAATGGTGGCATAGCACACCACTCAGTAATAATATTAAATCAAATTATATTGACAAAAAAGCAGATCTGCGTCATTTGGATAATAATTCACAAGATCAAATTGATAAAACCAGCAACCTCATGGAATGGATTTAGCCATTCCCTCACCCAGTTACTTCTCACGGAAAACCCTCATCCTGCAGAAGAAAGTGCAGCTGCATGAATGAAGTGTGACTGGGTTTGCCCCTTGCCAGCAATAGCAATCATTTCTTTCTCTCATTTGAAAGTGATTTTGAGATCTTGTCTGGGTAGGTTTTCTTTTTCCTCCTTGTGTGAATAGTCTTTCCCATTGTACCAAACCGGAGACAGAATATCAAAATCCAAACTCATTTTTTTTGCAGATGACACTGGCCGTCTTTATCAGCGCCTCTGATTATTTGTAGTGATGTAAATACTGCTTGGGTGCCACGTGTCATGGCCAGTCGCAGCCTTCATGAAGGGTTGGTTAATGAACAGTGACAGTAAGAAGGTTTTCTTCTGCACACAGAGCACCAAGGTACATGTTTTTCCACCTTTTTATCTAGACATACCCCAGATGTACTCCTTGCTGCTTGGTAGTCACTGCATTCCTCAGATAACTCTTTGATAATAATAGTATTAACAAAGTTCTAGTTACCGTTGGTGCACAGCAGCTTTTAAGTGTACAACAATTTCCTGCTTGAAAAGAACAAGATTCAGGTATGTTTTTTCTTTATTGTCCTACTAGGAGAATTGTCTTTCTTACACGTCTTTAAAAGGAGGAAAACAGAAGGTGATACATCCACAGACTGTATTTTTGGTACCTCTCTCTGATTGCCAGCAGATCACAGCAAGATGTAAGTTTCGCTACTGCTAGGCTTTTTTTTTTTAAAAAAAACCTGGATATTATCCCAAAGTTTTCTTTTTTTTTCTTTTCTTTCTTTTTTTTTTTTTTTTTTTTTGTAAGTAAGGTATATGTAGGGGAAAATTGAAGTTTTCTGCTGAGTTATCCCTTGCCAAGCTTTTTCAGCTGCAGGATATAGCAAAGGCCAAACTCTTTGGAACTTATTAGGACTGTCAGTATAACCCAGGGGAACTGCACGGTGATAAAGTTATGAATCTATGCCATAGCGCCCATGTGTAATGGATGCCTGTAGACACATATATGTCTATTACGCCAGGGTGCTATGGCATAGCTCCATATTTTTCTTCAAATGCAGCCCTTTTTTGCTGTGTATGTGTGTACATACACATACACACAGGAGATGGAGAAAGAGAAACATCTCTCCCTCTATGTTGTCTAATTCTTTGAAGGCAGCATCTGCTTATAATGGCCATTGACGGGCAGATGTTCCAAAGCTGGGTCTAACTAGAGCATAAATCGAGATTTCGACAATTCCTTTATAGTTGGATATGGCACTTCAAAACACCGTGTATTCTGAATTTAGGAAAGAAAGAAATGTAACTCCTTTAATTTAATCTCAGACTTTAGCCCAAATAGTGGGTTTCTTTAACAATGAATTCCTTTGTCAGGAGCCATGTTCGATGGCGCAGCCAGAATTCCCAGTGGAAATGAAAGCTGTGATTTGGTCATTTGTTCAGAGCTGCGGTTGTGTGGGCTCTCTCTGCCTTGGCTGGTATGTGCAATGCACCAGCATCCTTACAGGAGTTCTCACCAGGATTTATGAGGAGGTTTTTGTTTACCAGAAGTTCTTAGGAGGAAGACATGGCTTTCACTCAAATAAAACATGTAATGACACTCGCAGCCAAATCAGCTTTTATGAAAATAGTTTTAAAGGTCCTGCTTACTGCAAAACATGTCAGGAAATGCGTGTTTGAGTCAGAAAGGCCTACCTATGATGTTTTGTCTGACGCTACAGGAGGGGAGAGAGGGGGACGAAGCCAAATGTAAAGGGGTCGCAGGAGGATGCTGCCTGCGTTACATCATCTCCCCTTTCCCAGTGGGAATCTTCCTGTGGGGATGGAACACGCAGCAGGTTTCAGGCTGTGAAAGGGGACAGGACCCCAGCCATGGCTGTTCGCCACCAAGCTGGGCTCTGGGCTTTGTACGGCATCAGCCGGCAAAGTCCTGGCCCCCTGTCTTCCGTGGTTTGCTTGCCACGTGCTTTGAGGGGAAGCTCCAGCACACAGCTTGCCTGGTGCTGGGGTGCCGTACAGGATGGGCACGCGGACAGGTAGAGGACAGCTAAGGGACAAGTGTCTCCAGTGCTCCCAGCAGCCTGTGCTTCATCTCAGAGGCTCTCTGGGTTACTCCACAGAGCTGAGACTAACTCATGGAAGTGCATTATCCTGTGTAATTCCCAACAGGCTTCGATGGGATGCAGATGGGGAGCAGCTCCTTCTGCTGGGACAGCCTGCCGGCCAAGGATGTGTTCTGGCCCAAGGAGACTATGCATTGCATGAAATCTTGGACTCTACTCTAAAGTGAAGTAGGGTCAAAAGACTCCCTTCTTTTTAACTTGAGGTTTGGGGTGCTCTTGGGTTTCGAGGTTTGATTGAGAAAGTAAACCCTGGCAAGACAGGCAGTTGAATTGTAAAGCTGCTGAAGTTTTCCAGAGTTACAAAGCAATATAGCACACTGTGGTTCTGTACTGTATAGCTACACACTACACATGGTGGGATTCAGCTGGGTGAGCTCCAAAGCAACATTTTGTCTCTTATTGATAATTATTTGTCATAGACAGATGAAGGAAACACCCCCCCAACAAACCGTGGTTAGCTTTTCAAGCTGGGAGATAATTTGTCCATAGTTAAACAGAAGATATTTATAGAGACGTTAGCTGGTTGTACAAAATACTTCAGAAGTTTGTTTAGAAGTGATTGAAATCAGCTGTTACTGAACTGAAAAACCAACCACATAAGCTAAGTCTACAGCCGTTGGTCTGCCTGTTGTCTGTTAACGTAGAGCTTTCTTCTTCCAGCAACATCACCAATTCAGGGCAGTAACATCAATCTTCTGCCTTTTATTGGTGGGTATGAATAATTCAAGGATTAAACTCATCATTGAAGAGGGGCAATTTCGGTGAGTTTCAACAAGAAACTGCTCCAGCTCTTATGTTAAAATATGTTAAAATATTGCCACATCTGAGAAGTCAAGCACTCAAGCATCAGGAAAACCCACGTAGCCCCCAGACAGAGCTCCCTTTCCCAGCAGCTGTAAACCAAGCCAAAAGTGAGTGATACGGGAGGCAATGGAGGGCCCTTCCCTGACAGAGTCCTGCAGGACAAAATCTGCTACTGCACTAAGCTACAATTAAGAAAATGGCGGGGTCAATGTGAACCAGGCTATTCTGCCCCATCCAGCCCTGCTGGCTGCCCCATCCAGGCTCTGGCTGCTTTTATTCTTGCAGCCCTTCTTCTACCCCTCAGCAAATTGTGGGCCCAAGTACAATGGCGTGTTTTGTACAAGCTGAGTGAGTAGAGCAAAAAATGTCATTAGGGTAATGAACTGAACCTGTCTTATGTGGAAAGGAGCTTTCCAGACCATGCACTTCCCACTGAGGGCAGCTACGCTCCACTGGTGCCCTTCCTCTAGGGCATTTCTGGAGTATACTGTTAAACAGAAGCAGTGCTTTGACTCCTATAAAATACTAAATCAGATCACTGATTTCAGGGAATTAATCACTAGGTCGATAAGCGTCAAGTTGGAGTTATATTTTTCTTTTTTTTTTTACCATTAGTTAATTAGCATATTTAACGTACCATTATTTAAATACCCTAGGATAACCCCTTTTACAGCATCCTCATTTATGAGATACCAGTGACACCTCCACAGCACAACCAGGCCCCTGCAGCCCTGTTTAATACCTGAGCAGCTCAGAGCTGTGCTCTTCCTTGGCGTGTTCCCTGGTGGGACCGTCATGGCTTTGACCTCTAATAGGGGTGTCCCATCTAATGTTTGATGTCTCCCAGTGGTGGCTGGATTCCTGGGGACATACCTTGCTAATGAATAGTGTGCAAAATGCTTTCATAACAAAAAATGCCAAAGATGCCTTTAAAATATTTCGATACAAGGCGCCTGAACATGGGGTAAAAGGAAAGCCTCCCCATATTTAATCTCAAAGTCAGAAGTTTATTGCTGATGTTTACACAGATGCCATAGCGCTGGAGCCACAGCACATCTGGGGAGTAGGCGGCTAAATCTCCCTTTCAGTTTTTTACTGGAAACACAGTCAGAGGAGGCTGCCTGACAGCATGAATAAATCAACATGTTGTCCACAGGAAACAAGGAGATAACAGGACTGAAGCATAAATAATGTTATACTAACATGGAGAGATTATTTCATACTTTTTTTTTCAGAGAACTATAGTGAATGGTTTGCTGGAAAAAATCTTAGAGAGCTGCTCTAAGTGCACAGTTATGAATGATCTCTTCACTTCCATGCAAAAGGCAGGATTAGCAGGATTCCACGTGGCCGCAGACAGAGAGGCAGGGGAAGATGCAGGAGAGAGAAGACAACATGGAAAGATCTTTTGATACGTTTTGTCCTGTCTTCGGTTAGGGGAGTAAAAGAACAAAGACTTTTTGGTTTCAGCAACATGAAAAAAATGATTTTGTCTTTTCCATGAAGCTTTCCAGATTATAAGAATGAAGACGTATGCCATTTTTTATTAATCTCTTTTTCCCCATAAAAAAGTTTTCATGCCTTATCTTTGACAGCAGCAGGGTTGCTAAAACTTGCTTAGTCAGTAACTTAAAAACCTATTCCTTCCCAGTGTTTTTCTTCTCTGAGCAAAAGCTCTGTCCCATCTCTACTTCTTTGCACTTGGGCATCGAAGGAGAGGTACCAGCCCAAGGGCAGGTGGAAAACCTGGAAAACAGGAAAGCTGGGTGGACACTGAAAACTCAGCTGTTGTCAACAGAGCAGGCCATCTGATGTAGCCAGAAGTGCAGCTGAGAGGGTGTCTCAGTAGTCACAGTGATGCCTGGGTGCAGTTTTGCCTTGTGTTCCCACCGGTACGTACTTCACGGTGCGGTTACCCGGCTCACAACATCTTCTGGCAGCACCGACTTGCCAGGTACATCAGGAAGACTCCCAAAAGCTCAGGATGATGGTGGTTGGAGGGCACAAGCTCCTGTTGTTTCCCAAGAAGCTCCAGCAGGTCCTGGGAAATCAAACCATTCACACGATCAGATCTTGTGATCTGAAGAGCTCCTGGTGTTAAGCACTTTGCGCATGTGTCACAAGGCAGCTGTGTGGAGATGCTGGTCGGAGACCTAAATCACCAAGAAATGCTATTGCAGGAAGTTACAACTCGGATTTGAATTCCAATTACTTCCCTCTGGATTATGGGCATGTTGTTAAGCTTCCTAGGCAAAATAATGACAGCAAAAAGAAATTGTGAGTTTTCTGAATTACTGGAGTTGTACAAAGCTATTAAAATGCAAAGCATATTCACAGACCAAGGGAGAATGCGTGCAAGACCCTGGGACAGGTTCAGCATCAGTTCATGTGAACTGCTGCTGCTGTCAGAGTCTCTGTTGCCCAGTTTATGTGTTTCAGACCGTTTTTTGAAGTAGTCCATGCCTGCTAGAAAGCACCAGAGGAGCATTTGTCAGGAGTAATTTCTAGTTCTACAAATTGCATTAAGGGAAGGAAGAACCATTTCTTCTCAAGTCCACCTCCTTCTTTGAGAAACCTATCAGTTCCATTCCTTCTACAAAAGCTTCTTCAGCTCTTACCAACCCTGTCTGGCTGCTTCTGCTCCTGCCAAAGCTTTTGTGTTACTCTAGAATTATAGTGCTTCAGTTTTTCCAGACAGGTTGCAAATTGCCCCTTTGAACTCCTGAAGATGAAGATCCCTAGCAGGGAAAGAGACACTGTCCTGGAAGACAGAGACTTCTGCCTCTAAGACTGCCCTGGAAAAGCTGTGCCAGGAGTAACTTGTACTCCGATGCTTCTCACAGATGGCATAATTATTTATCTTCTTCATATGCAGTAGCATCTATGTCCAATATTAGAAGTTTTGAGATACAAGAAAATCAAGATGGGAGTGGTCATGAGGGATTTTTTTAAATTCCAGAAAAGTTTCAGTGTATTCAGGTGACCAGAGAAATGCTCTCCCATTTTCGCCCAGTGTGTACAGTTTTTCCAGGATCCAGTAAAAGCCCCAAATGAATTTTCTGTCATAGCAGAACGCTACGAAGCTCTGCACATCTGCAAAGCTAGAAATTTGGCCAGTTCTGCATGGTCTGATTTTGCTTTTATTTGTGGAAATTCCCTCCTTGCGGATTATGCTTCTCTGAATGTTGTTTACTTTTTCAAGCAAGCAGCAAGGTAGAATTTAGATGCAACAAAGATTGTTAGAGAGCTCTGTCATGCAGTAGCTGTTAGCTATTCCAAAATGATCTCTCTGTCCTATAAGTTGTTACGACCACAGTCTTTTCTGTTGGCTCAGACCCTGTGCTATAGGCTTTCGTCTATTTTCTGGGTTCATTTGTAATTACTTGCTTTTAAAATCCAGCATGGAAAAGCAAGTGAGTCCATTACAGCACTGGGGGTAGCATCTGTTTGTGGTACAGGATACGACTCCTTCACAGTTACTGCTTACTTCTCTGTGGCCAACCCTAGATGGTCTCTGATGCCTTTGTTCTTCACCAAGTGATGGCCAAAGGCTCTTGAGACAATTTTTAATGGCCTGTAAGGTGACTTGCCCCTTTGCAATTACTGAGTGATGAGACAGTTGTTCACCGAGCCTCTTCTCTCTGCATCAGTCTGTGCTGGACTGATGCTCTAGGGTTGATAACATCTGAGATAAGGACAATACTTAAACAAAAAGTATCTTCAAATTATGTTGAAGGCATTCATGTAAGATCCACCCCATGTTGTACTCAACCAAACCGAATCTAAATCCTGAGTGCTTCTATCCTGGAATATTCTTTCTTCTTTTTCTTTTAGTGTTTTTCAGAGTTGACATCTTCAAGATGGAAACCCCTTTCTGTTCATCTTCCCAGCAATTTATGTGAGCTGGATAACTAACAGAGAGAAACAAGCCTTTTAGCAAATGGCCTCCTTAAACTAGCAGATGTTTTCCTTATTTGAGCTGAGACAATCTGATCTCTGCTTCCTGCATCTCCATAGGTTACAAAAAAGCTGTGAAAATCCTGCCCTAGCAAAGTTCTCTGGTGGGTCAATTAATTACTCAAGTAGTGACTTTTGACTGGGGTCTTTGAACTTTAGTTTCTTTGTGGATCTAATGCCTCTTAGCTCCATCATCTCATCAGCAGCTCATCTTGTCAATGGGTCTAACACGTGTGCAGAGAAGCACAGCAGACAGGCAGGCTGGGGTTGAATTTTTGATGAACAGACAGAAGCAGGGAGACCAGGCAAGGCATCAGCTCAGGGACAGAGCAAGGATGTGGTGAGATTTGAGCATTAGGCAGCCCACAAGTTGCAGCCGGGTGACAAGTGGGAACCATAGTAAAGGCGAAACAAAGCCTCAGTCAGTGGGTCAGGCAAGTCTGGTTCACAAAGGCGTTTGGGCTGCAGCAAAAGGAGGGAAGGTCACAGCAAAGAGACAGTGTCCGAGCAGACAAAGCTCTCCAGAAGATGCATTTGGTCACTGCTGGCTGTGAGCTGTTGTTTTGCAGAGGATTTCTCCTTGTATTGAAGGTATGTACAAATGGTACTTGAGGAATTGGTCACTCCATCAAGACTCTTGTTCAAAACGTTCATATTGACATAAAAGCTCCTGGTCTCTTCTGTTCCTTGGAAAGTCTGTTCCTCAATAGTTGGGTTTCTGGTCATGCCAGTGATTTGCCTTGTTCCTTGAGTATGGAAAGCTATAACCTGCCTTACTTCTCCCTTTGGTGAAATCTTTTTCTTTTTAAAGAGCCTACAAAGCTTGTTGGCTTGAACACAAGTGGAGCCCAACAACAGAGAGTTATTTCTTCTCTTACAGTCCCAAAGTGTGTTTTCTAGCACCTATCCCAGAAAACTCTCTGGTGGCTTTCTCCCAGGGCTACACACCAGTGACTCTGTGACTGCCTGCATTCTGGCTGCTCTCTTTCTCTCTCTTTGTGCTTCTTTTGCTGATGTAACACCCGGGTAATGCCATGCCCCTGCATACGTACATTTCAAATTTTGAAGTAGCCTCTCCTGCATGGGCCAGAGAACACTTGCTGAGGTTTCAGGTGGCCTCTATTGACTATTTGTTTCCAGAAAATGAAATAGTGCTTTCTGTCTTAATGACAAAAGGCGATAACTGTCTTCAACTTCATGACAAGACACTGTCATGATATGAAGGCACATGAACACAGAATTATTCTGCTGCATCTCTCCATCTGCATCACTGAGGGGTTTTGTGATTATGTGGGCACCCTCAGTTACATGTTTGGGGAGGAGTGGAAGACACAACAGCCATGCTTGATGAAACCAAGGCCATTCTGGTCTCCCTCTAATCGTGCTCAAACCAGTTGCCACAGGAAAGGATTATGGAAGAGAAGTGATTCTCTCCTGTACACCCTCACAACTTCTGGGATCTGCAAACCAAGCTGCCCCAGGCGAGACAAGAGTTTGGGAAATCAGACCCTTTGGACCCAAGGAAGGCAAAATTCAGTGAATGCCTGCCTGCCCCGGTATTTCCATACTACTGATTTCTCAACCATGGCACAAGCTGACATCCTACAGGCTGTTCAGTGACCTCGAATTCATGTCATTACTGAGTTAAAGTCACACTCTTAATTGTGTTCTGGGTCAAAACAGTATTTGTGGTTTAGTATGGTTTATACGAGATAGTGACCATAATCCTGATGATGAATTGTCTTCTGGTGGTTTCTATGCTTGTGTTGACAGAACTGTTCTTTCCCGAGAAATGTACAGTAACTATACTTTGTATTAATTTGCTTTGAGATATTAGGCCACAGCTAATAATTCTGCCCTCCCTAGGCTTTTGTTTTCTTTAGAAAGCAGTTTAAAGATTGCTTAGTACTCTTGTTCTGGTTTTGGCCAGACTCCAGCAAAACAAAGTCTAGAAATCACACTCTAATTAAAACAGTCCTTACTGAGAGCTATCAACCTATGAAGCGTATCTGTTTTCAACTTTGAACTTCCTTCCTGAGGACATTATATGTTTTAATGAAAAAGAACATGATTTCTTCGGCAGTTTTGTTTCTCATCATGAACCACTAAGATAAGCTCTGTCGCATATGTTGTCTATCAGAGAAGCACTCAAACAGTTAAAAGAAAACCAGAACTTTTCAGTTAGCCTGTTTCATTTTGACGATTTCTTTAGCAAAGCGGGGAAAATAACTGACATTAGCTGCAGGCCCTGCCAAAACAGACATTTGTTTTCCATTAGCTGCACATATCCTTTCTTAAGGGCTTACTATGAATTGAGACACAGCTCTGAGCATAGATCTGGTTTATGTAAGGCATTTTTGATAAGGATAAGTAAACTTCACACTCAGAAGTTTACTGTCTCTTCCTCTAATTCTATATGAATTATCTCTCCGCTTAACACCCAAAGGTTCTGAGTCTGTCCACCCAGGAAGAGGTGTCCCAGAATGGGAGTGATGGAGTTAGGTGTCTTTCGGAGGTCCTATGACACTCAAATTTAAGAATAATATGCCATTTAAACATTTGGTGTCATTTTCTAGGCTTAAAAGATGCTCTGTTTGGGCTCTGATAGGAGCTGTAGAGAAAGGCATGATTCCTCAGCTGACCTGATTAGTAATCTACAGCAAGTGGGATTAAAAAATGTTCCAGACTTTTTTTTAATTTTAGCTGAAGTGTGAACTGGAAGCAATTCTTCGGACAGTCTGCTACCAGCAACCTAGTGCATGAGTAAGCAGTAACTTCTTTCGGAATCAGGTTTTCACATGTTGCAGGTGCAAGAAGTGGCTCATAGCCACATGGATGCCAGAGGGCTTCACAACCAGTTATTATTTATACTTTTAGATTGAAAATAACTTGGTAAGTAAAACTCACCAGAGGCTTCGGCAGCTACATTTTCTACAGTGCTGAGCAACATAAGTGCCGTGAGAGGTCACTGCCTCTGAAAAATCAGGTCATTGAGTCTTGGGATAGCACAAACACCAACATAGACAGTAAGAAGAGAAAGCGAAACATGGTAATTCATCACTACCACAAGCCCTGAGTGAAAACAAATTGCTTGAAAACTGAAGCTTAGAAACACCTTGTTGGTCTACAAGCTCCCAGGCTGCATTCTCTTCCCCATCACAAAGAGCTGGAGGAAACAGATAGGGTTTCCAGCCTGTTCCAGAGGTCAGTGGGCTTGGATGCCCTTCGACTGAAGGAGGAGGGGACCTTGTGCAACTGAGAGATCCACGCGAGCTGTGCCCTGCCAGCAGATCCCTCCTGAGAGAGCCCATGGGAGGCTCCTGCTGCTGGCTGGAAGGAAGGCAGAGGAAAGCAGACAGGCAGGGAGGTAGCACAGTTCAAGGTAGACAGTGTGCTTGGCAGGGCATCTGGCTTTAATCACATCCCCCAGCTGGAGGTCAGTAGCCGAGGCTGACTCTACCAGCTATGCCTGGAAAGTCAAGTGGAGGAATGTGCGCTGTTTCTGTCTGCAGAGTCTCTCTACAGAAGTTCTGGTCTTAGGTTGGAAGGGTGAACATCTGAAAATAAGGTGTGAGACTGTGGCTGAAGGGAGGCAGGGCATCATTACAGAATTATACTATGTAGAAAGAGTTGGAGGGGAGGAGCATGGCCAGAAATGCCCTGGTCACTTCAGGAGAGGCTCTGCTGTGAACAAAGACACATTGGCTTGTGGGCAGCCCTCGAGAGTCACCATTCACAGAGTATGAAGAAAATGTATTGATTGGAATATTGGAAAATGAATGGATTGGAATTATTTTCCAGTCTTGCAGAGGGGACACTGGGAAGAAATAATTGACCTGTGTGATGAGAGAAGTGAAAACGGCAGCAAGCTGTAGCTCAGGTTTCATTTTGGCTGGTAAAGTATGACATGGGCAGTGCTGCCCAGATGGGGTTCTTTACTGTTTAAAATTTTGATGAGGCTGATATTTGACATGCTCATGCTGCATGTGGTATAGAGAGTGGGGGAAGTTAATGAAATCACTGGAATATAATAGCAGTTCCCAAAGTAAGAGAGATTCCACCCCAGGTAGTATTTTGATGACTCCTCAAAATGTTGTGGGACTGTTTTTAATGGATTATTTTAAATTATCATTACAGTGTGCAAAAAAAAGAAAATAAAATCCTTGCCTCACTCTTCTTACAACCTGGATTTAAACAAGACTATAATACTTTCCTAATTGGAAATCTATCCTTTTTTTTTTCTTTCTCTATTTTAGGGTCTATTATACTCATCATAAAAGATTCAGGCTGTGAGATCAATCAAGAGTCATATCTGAGGCATGTAACTAAAATACAACAACTAAAGTATGACAACTGTTCTTTTTCTGTAGGATGGCTGAGATTGAGAGGAGGAGATACTCCTGATTGTATTTGATTTTGGTTTAATCATCTTTGGAAAAAAGGAAGATATCGATCCCATCTCATGAGTGGCCTTAATCACCTAGAGAGGCCCCACTTACTCTGATGTCCATCAAGAGCCTCTCTGCTGTGACTTGTGCTGTTTCTCTGGTTTAGCTGCTCTGGCAATGGACTTCTCAATCCCCTGTTCACCAGGACTTGAGTTCACAATGCTTTTCTCTGCAGATGCTGGAGCAGTCTCCACTACAGGGAACAGATTCTGGGATCATACAATCAAACTAACCTCTGCAGGGAATCTAGTCCCAAGAAAAAATGTGGAGGACATGTAAGTAAACCGCAGTTCTCATAACTAGACATATGGAGGGGGAAGATATTTCAGAGATAAAATCAGACAAGTAAAATTTGACATAAATGCCTTGGGTGTGCCTGGCTGCTCAAATGCAGTTGAAAAGATGTTTGCTAAACAATGGCAAATGCTTCTTTGGGGATCCAAATAAGAAAAAATCCCCTTTCTTTTGGAGAAAGGGAATATTTAGAGGAATATTCTATTTTCTGTAGTGTTTGGTTAAGCTGTAGTCGGCTATACAATTATTGCCAAAATAAGCAATGGATACAAATTCTCTAGCCTCTGAGTGCTTTTTGCTTAAGGAATTTTATTTCATCTTTCAATGGGATTTTTTGGCAAATCATGTCTTCTCTCTATATTCAGTAGCAAAGACTTTCTGCTTTCCAGGGCAGTAATTCACATAAGATGGTCCAAATGAGATCATGAAGTTTTTAATCTATGCCTTTTTTTTCTTTTTCTCTTTTCTAGGCACATATGTTCCCTTTCCTAAAACATGTTCCTTCTAAATAACTCATGCCAACTCATCTTCTGGCCAAAATGAAGATAGCAAAGCTTATTTCAAGACTTTCACTGTTTTTGGGGTTTTTTTTTGTTAAACTTAAGTCTTGCATTGAGGCTGTAGAAAAAAGTATATTGTATCATTTAAATGCACACGGAGACTTCATTTCTACAAACTTGGCCTTAAATCAAATTTTATTTTAACTTAGCCCTTGAGTTGCACCTGTTTGCCCATGAGGTGCAGTTTCACCAGTGCCCTACAGCTTCACCCTGAGAGCACCAGAGCACGCATCTTAGGGACCATGTTTGGTGTTTGCTCTTTAAACCACCTTCATGAGCATGTTCCAGGTTGCCACTGCTGGGGTGGGGGGACGGTGTTGTGGCCAGATTGTCAGCCCCATCATGTCCCCCTGCCATCATGGCTGAGATGGCACATGGATTTTGTGGGTGATGTGCTCCTAGAGACTGGTGCTGGGGAACAGGGCAGAGGAGCAGCTGGTGTATCTGCAATACCCAGGACCTCCCTCCTGCAGCAGAACGGAATTGAGGTGGCTGCTGCCTGGAAGGAAAAAGGGAATGAGGACTCTCAGGGGTGTCTGCAGAGAAGCATGCCTGGCACTGGGTCAGTGTACCCAGCAGCTTGTGGGTGCACTGGGCTTGCCAGCTACCAAGCACTCTGTGGCCTCCTGATGGTCCCTCTTTATCCCCACAGCTCTGTCAAGCAACCATCTGGGCATGCTTGGCATCTTGCTGCCTGATTTCACCGGCTCCTAGGGGGTCCTGACAGATGGTTTTACGTTTAGCAGATGGGTGAGGGAACATCTATGATGTCCTCGGCCTCTGCGGAGGGCTACCTCTCCCCCAAGGCAATCCCTTGGCAGTGGTGGATCTGGGTAATAAGGAAGGTGCTGGATGTGGAGGCTGATAGGGGATCCTGAAAGTGATTTATTTTTCCTTTGCTTTTGCCTTTGTAGGGTAGGCCGTCACAGCCACAATTAGACATGTTGTGGTGACAGAGACTTTTTAGGAGGCGTGTGGTGAGCCCCAGGGGACTGGTGCTCATTTCTGCGAGCTATAAATTCTGCTGAGCACCTCAGGGCTGAGACACTGTGGAGTCACTTTTTGGTTCTCATTGCCTTTAAAGGCCGCATCAACACATAGCCAGTCCTTCTCTAGCTTATCTGTCCCAGACTCATCTCATATGGATGTCCTCAAAGCCTAACTTACACAGAGGGATTCCAGGTGGCCCCACCAGTGGGGAGAGCTCCATCTAAACACCTGGGATGGGGCTGTACCCCCTTTCTCTTGGCCAGCAGAGAAAGTGCAGCTTGCTTTGAGCTTATCTGCCCAGCTGCATAGACATCACCTCAGTGTTTAAATTTGTGTCTAATCTGAGCTGGCTCTGATGACTAAGCACTGCTCAAGCTATGGACTCAGTGTGTTGTGTCCTGGCTCCAGCATGCAGGACCAACCTTTTGCCATGAGCCCTGGCCCCAGTGAGGGCTGGCCCACATCCTATGCTCCTTTGCTTCCCAGTCCCCAAGGCAGGAGGTCCCCGCAGTGCCAGGAAGAGGGGGCTGACTTGTCTGGGCTCTTGTCTTGCCAGCAGCCTCTATGTGAGGGCCCCATGTCTGCTTTCATTTGGCAACACAAAAAGGGGTTTGCAGCAGTCAGTAGTTAGGTATTTCTGTATTTTAAAACATGTATCTGTTCTCTAGGGTGAGTGCCCTGTGCTTAGGTGTGTTATGCCCTTACCGCCTACGACCGCAGGTGTTCGTCTGGTCTGTGCTCAGCTGCTGCGTGGGTGGAGTCTCCACACACATCCAAGGGCCACCAGGTATCTTAGGCTGGAAGCAGGCAGCCTCTGAGAAGCTGGAGAATGACCTGGGAGGAGACGACAGGATGTGGTTTGGGATTCAGAAGAGCTGGGAGTTGGCCACTAACCCTTTGGCTGCAGAGCCCTTTTCCTCTTCCCTCACTTGATTGCACCTGCAAGGATGCTGGCAGATTGTAGAGACATGTACATGTCCTTCCCTGCACAGCCCTCTTGCTGGGAAGCCTGACTCCAAAAGCCATTTTTCTCTCCCTGGAAAGGGTGCTCGAGCACAGACTTTCCAAGCAGAGTGGTAAAAGGGTGAGCAGGCCCCAGTGGGATGGGACATCTCCCATCTTCATCACCAAGGAGTGGGAAGCACAGGAGGGAACCACTGCTGTGTCTGAAGGTGATTTCATTCATAGTTCATCCCTCAGAGGAGCATCATCTCTTGGGACTGTGCCCATGGGCAGTATCAGGTGTGGTGGAGGCCAGCAGAACTGATCTTTCTGTAGCTGTTTGGGTGAGAATTGCTCCTTGTTTGCCTTGCACAGTGAAGTATGCAGTGCTTCTTTTGTCATCCTCCACGCAAGCCTAGAGCCAACCTCTGTGGCAGTGTTACCTGGCACTAAGGGGCTGAAGGTGTGCTTGAAAGACAACCAGCAGAAACCTAGGCTGCAGCCTTCTCAAAGGCTGTGACTGTTGGAAACGAATGACTGAGAAACCACCATCAGAAAGTGAGCACTGTCCCAATTGTATGGGTGGAGCCCCTTCTCCCATGGATATCTCTTTCACTGAACAGAAAGGAGATGCCTGCTTGTCTGAGTCACCTGTCACCCATGCATATGGTCTCTGTGTGTGAAATACTATGTGTTAATAGCCTGCAGGTGACCATACAGAGTACAGGGAAATGTTCTTGAAACAAGTGTGGGTCTGCACTGGGAATTGCGCTAGGGATTTGTGTTACAGCCAAATGAGGTCCCGTCTGCAAGGAAAGAAACTGGGATATTCTTTTTGAGATGAGGTGGGACAAAAAGTGGAAGCACTTGCAGGAATCAGTGAAGAACCAAAGGAAGGAAATGGCACGTGAAACATTTGAAGCTTTGGAAAAGTAGTTAAGGCTAGTGCTGAAGCTGGCCTTCACAGGATTGAAGGAGCTTTGGGTTTTGGAGGTTCCCCAGGAAGAACAGATAAAATACTTCCTGGCACAATAACTTTTTTTTTTTTTTTTCTGGTGAAGGAACTGTTGGATAGATGGGAAGTGCAGTTGCGACACCTCCGGCCTAGAATAGCAAGATGAACTGATGAGGTGATCAGCAGCCTGGCTGCCACGGACAGGAAGCTTTTTTGCAAAATATGATCAAGTTGGCTCTGGTCAACTTGGAGCTTGTCAGTCAATGTGAGCAGACTGAAAGAGCTAAAATGTGAGCTCCACACATAAAGAGTCAAAGACCAAAGTAGAAATCCTCTGCGTGGACATAGTATTCAGCCAGTTAAAGGACTTGGGTAAGACATGAAACTTTTATAAGTTTCCTACTCTATTTATAACCTTCCGTGCTGCAGAGGGAAGAATTCAGATGGTTACAGCTCATAACTCCTTAACGGGTTTGTTTAACTTCAGCGCTAGAGCTCAAATGAATGTGTAGGAGGATGGAGATTTTTTGAGCTATAAATGTGAGCTTACAGGAGATCATGACCCTGCACAGGTGACCTCAACTCTCCAAAGACAGGCAGAAATTTCCTGAACTGAAACAGGCTTTTGAGCACACTGCTCCAGAATAAAGCTGCCTGGGAGGATCTCCCAGGATTGAAAGACGGAGAAAAGTCTTGGGGACTCAAAGTGGACTCCTTGTTCAATTTGATTTCAGAAAAGTCAGGATGAACTTCTTTGTGCTTTCTGAAACAACACCTCCTTTCTGCAAGAAATCACCAAACTCTTGAGTCTTCGTTCCAGTTAGGAAGGAAAACTTAAAAGACTTTTTGAATTTCTGACCAACTGGAAAATCTCATTCCTCAGTGCTACAAGACTACTCTTAAAGTATGAACCAAACTCTTGTTTTACCTTTAAAAGTTAATGGTTGCAACAGAATTGAGACTTTTCCTATTTGCTGTTCCAGCCATGGATGATTTTACTTGGTATGCCATAGTTACTATGGCAGTTCTTTACCTACAGCAACGAGCACCACAGTTGTCCATTATTTACCTGTCGCTGCTGAGGTATTCTTGCAAACTGCTGTTCCTCCACAGGTGTATCCACACTTGCATCTTACAGAATTGTTTTATCATTGGTGATTTTTAAAGACATTTTTTTCTGAAATGATGGAAAAGGAATATCATAATGAGTAACAGCTGCAGTAGTTCTGGGATGAAGGGCCTACATTCAGTTTTCGTCACCTGAGAAAACTGGTGACTGAAGGAGACACCCCACCTCCCTATGATGCCTGTTATCAACTAGCCCCTTTGGCTTGGAGTTTCCCTAACAGTGAGCAGCTTTGCAAGGATGGGGATTTTGATTGAGGAAGCAGCAAAGCACCTTCGGACCTCACTCAGCACAGAGCATGCCCCAGAAAGATCTAATTAAGATAAAGGTGGGGCTATAAAAGGCAGCTGCCAGCAAGGGTACAAAGGAAGAGGGTAGTTTGGAGAGGGAAGGTGTGTGTGTTAGTCTGGTGCTTGCATCTTCTGGAGGAAAAGGGTGTTCTGAGTTGAGAAGCTGTGAGATAAAGTATGCAAGGGAGTATGGATGACACAAGGATTGCCTGGTTTGGAATAAGTATGGTGCTTAACCTCATTTCTAAGTGAGAAAACAAGTGATTAGTCAAACATAGAGAGTAGCTGAGTGCCCTGGGAGGTGAAGATTTGATTCCATCTGGCTGTGGAACAGGTCAGTCCCAGATCTTGTTGTGGATGTAAGTATCTGAGGAGTTCCGAGAGCTCCAGATATTATTGTCCTGTGGGAAGTGCTTGGAGAAAAGCTGAAGAGAGGAATTACTAAGAGTGTTGCTGGTGAATAGAGCGTCAAGTGTTAGGGACACTATACTGTGAAGTTTTGGCTTGTTGATCTCTCCAGTGCTTACAGCGGTGGCAGCAATCAGGAGGCAGAGGTGCTGTCACTCTCTCCTGTTTGAAGCAATGAATATAAATAATTGATGCTGGGTTTCTCCATTGTGCTGCAACTGAACTGCACTTCAGGGAAAAAAGTGTGAACAATCTCTTAGTCTTTAGGAGTCACTGCAATTGTTAATTAAGGTAAGGAAAAGTGGGTGTGAGCTGGTTTTGCCTTATAAGCTCAGCATAGGGCTGAAACAAAGCACCAAGACAAGCCAAGTGTTGTGCTTGCCTTGGCATCTGAGTAGGTCCTTACACTGGCAGCAGAGCTTGCTGTGGAAATGTGAGACCAAAAGGCGAACAGCTATGCTGTGGGGTGAATATGGGAAGAAACTCGGCAACGTTGTGTAGTACAGAGGATGGCCTACATCTAGGAACTGCCATTGATCGCAAAGCCAAGAACAGCAGTACAGAATAAGCACATCTGAACGGTATGAATCCAGCAGGCATATGACTATTCTAATAACACCTGTGCAGCAACTGGTCGGGAATTGCTGAAATACAGCTGAAAGACTGTGTATTGTTTTACCATGTCTAACAAGGGCAGTGAGAACTGCTGCTAAGCTGTGGCACCATTCCCAGAGCAGCAGTCTAGATAGGGACTTTTTTTTTTAAACCTCCTGGACTTTTTGTTGTCGAGTCAGGTTCTGGGGCTTCCTCCTTGTTTCCTGTTGCATTGTTGGACTACTACTGTCCCCATTTCCTGCATTCTCTCACTATTTCTTTCTTCATCCTGTGCTCCTACTGAAATCCTGTTAATATTTGCATAAGTGACCTTAAAGTTACCTCAAAAGAATACAGTAATTTCTCTTATTTTCAGTCTTGGAGGACAGAACTGAGTACTTGGAAATAGCTTTTGAATTGTGTTTAAGATCTTGTTATGTGGTGCTAGTGGTCGCAGACACAGAATTGCAGCAGGCTTTTGCAATAGTCTTCAGCACAGCTGGAGAACGGCTGCCCTGGGTGTTCTTGGTAGGCTTTTCTTGTTTGATACTTTCCTGTTCTGAGGTTTCTGTGCAGCTGGTACCCATTTGACACCTAAATGGAAGAGATGGAGGGAAGAAGCTATGCTCCCTGCTCTACCAAACTCCCTAAAATCTTGCGTAAAAAGAGTCTGAAAGGATGCGTGCAAGTCAAGAAGTGCTAGGAACTGCAGGAAGCATTGTCACCGCCTGCACAGATCTTTGCTTGGAGGAACCCTCTGTCACTAGAGGGAGATCCTCTGTTGCTAGAGGGCAACACCTCCCGTTTGCTGGCAGCACCCTCTGTGGTTGGAGGCTGAGCTCTGGAAATAAGGGAGCAGATGAACTCACAGCACTGTGGTAAAGGATCCCACACAAGTGAATTCTTTCAAAGTAACCTAAGCATCTCCTTCTTAATGAGCCAGAAGTGAACTGGAGCATGCAAGTTTAGATTAGGTTTGTGTGGCACCCAAATTACATTTAGTATGAATTACGTGTGCTTGTATGCTAAAAGCCATTTGGAATTGCTTAAGGAGAGCTGACAAAACACCTGTCTTGGTGAGATCTTTCTTCGCACACTTTAGGCAAAAGCTTAACACCATTTAGACTAAATATACTTCTTCAACAAGAAGCTTCCTTCAGGATGCCAGTGCGTTATAACACTATGGCTGTTTGTACTGTGACCTTCTCCAGGCAGGGGAATACATAACCATTTAATGATTAACAATTTCTTTTGGCACTGAGATCATGTAGCCCAATACAGGTGTTTTATCTGTACAGACTGCACTATTTCCTCTGTTAGCTTCCTTAAGAACTTCTCCATGTGCATAGCTTTTGGCCTAGAAAGAGAGAAAAATTATACCATATACTTCAGTATATGCTATAATATTCTGCTGTCCTAAAGTACACATTTTGGGCAACTACTTCAATGTTCAGAATATGCTCACATTAAATAACTCCAGAGAATCTTTATATAATAAAAGTGGAAGATAAGGACTCTTATCTCAGTCATGATTTTTTTCCATATTACTTTTCAGCTACATAGAGTATAGTAGAATTGCAAGTTATTTAGTTTGTCCTTACTGTTCTATTGGAGTGTATTTTGGCAATAAACTCTATCAAGGGCTGGAAAGGAACTGGTTTAGGACTAAGTTCATCAGGCCCTTATAGACCTCTAAGTAATGTAAGAAACGTTGTATGTAGATATGCTGGGACAGGTTCATTTTCTTACTACGGCAAACTCGGTACTGGAGTATTATGTAGATTTCTTCCTATGTTGGGAGGAGACTTCTCTGACTATTCATGCTCTCAGGCAAGGTGTATAGGTCTGACAGCACCCTGTTCATTTAGGATCTGTGAGCCCTTAGATCATAAACAGAGTGGTCTGACTTGCTCATGGGACCTGGGAGTACTTCTGTGCAGCTTGCAGTGTCTGTTCAAGTCAAAGTGGAAATACAGAGCCAGCTAACGAGATCTGACACAGGGTGTTTGAGAGGGGACATATGAAGAGGGACATACAGGCTCTTGGCAAAACCTTAGCCCTTAAAGAAAATTTCAAATTGGTGAAAAGTAACAGGTTATTTTTATGGAACTGAGTGTGTATCCTTTTTTTTTTTTTTTTTTGAAATCTCAAAAAAGCAGAAAACTCCAGGATCCCATTGAAGCTTCTGTTGTAATAATTATTCCTCTATTTTCCTTCCCTATTTTTGGCACAGATCATATGGATTTCCATAGCATCTGGCATGCAGTTTTCAGTGAAATAAGAACTATAAAGGGCCTTATTTCCCTTAGGAACTCACACGCTAATTAAACCTATACTACTACAGCTTATCTGAGCCAGATGAAATCAAAGCTTTGAGTCCATACACCTTAACTTTGAATGGCTTCAATTCCCAGGGACTGGGTCAATTTGAAGGCTTCAGAAACCATCTGTAGCTCCTTGAAAGCTATAAAAGGTGAGGAAAAATATGATTTACACCTGCTGAACAAGCTATAAATGGAATTGCAGTTTGCCAGCTGTCATCCATTTATGAAGCTGGCTTCAAAGCACTGTATGGTATGTTCACCCCTTTCCTTGCTCCTTTTTAAGGGCTGTATATTTTAAGTTTATCCCCTTTACTATTGTCAATAGCAATACTATGCTCTTTAGGATGTATTGCTCCTCTCAGTTCTTAGAGTTGCATATAACTGGCAGCAGAAATATTTCTGGACACTGGTAGGCAAGATGTTATGGTCTGTCTACTAGCACCTGGCATCTTTCTCACAAGCCTGAGGCTTTGAGTTTTGAACTATAGTAGATAAAGTCTGCATAACTCTTCGGAAAAATAAAGCCTCTAAGTGAAGTTTGATTAGTAACTGTTCCACAGTCACCTCTAATCACACCTGGACACCGTTTGATCCTGAATAGCAGATGTGCTTGTTGTGTTGTGCCACAGCTGTAATCCATTGCTGGTGTGGTGACCAGCTGAACTGAGATCCAGGTTCATCTCATTAGGATGACAAGAATCAAATATTTTGGGTGAAGAGCTTAAGGCAGGGCTGTCCAAACAAGCTGTGGTGTGTTGTCAAGCTGAAAAATCCTGAACTCTTCTCTGTTGGGATACCATGAAGCTTTGCTGCTGCTTTTCCAATGTACAAGCAGGAAAGTTTCACATGATGATCTCCGCACTTGCAGGTAACTTCTGAATGCCTTAAGAGGAGTGATATTTGGAACACAGGCACGGTCTATTTTCTGAACAGTGGCCTTTTGAAAGGACAGGACAGGCAGAAATGTTAAGTTGTCATAGCATGCCTCAGTTATTGAGCTGTATTTTTAGTTTTATATTAAGAGGGTAAAGGGAATAAAAAGTAAACAGAGGGCTTAAGACATAAGAAGGTTAGTTTGTGTGTAACAAAACACATTGAGATGTGGCCCTGTTTAGGGACATCTGCGGAAGTTTGACTTCAGGACAAGCTGCACTTAGACCGGGCTGGAAATAGACCCTCGGTCATCTTAATAATTTTCTGCATGAAGTGCATCACAACTCTGTGCTTTTTAATTGCTTCTAAGAAATGGTTAGAGCTGAGGTTTGAAAATTAGCTCCTCAGTCCTCTGTTCAGCTCATTAATTGCATGGAGCAAACAAATCCTTTCACTTCTATGCATTTTCCTACATGTAAAACTGTAATTATGAATACCTCTACATTGTACAGATGTTCCATGCATAGAAAATCAGAGTATTTCTGAGGCTTGAGCTAATGATACTGGAAGTCTGTATAATTCAATGTCTCATCCCTGGATGTAGCGGGCACAAAAGATCTAGAAGATGTATGAAATGCCGAAGTGAATTATTAATTCTCATCTTGATCTTTAGAATTAGCTTAAATCCTGAAATGGAGAACTTAACAGTGTAGAATATGTAATGGCTGTAACTAAATATGTAGCTAAAGGAAGTTCTGGATATTCATAGAAATAGCCAGCTTTTTGAATCCTGCGAATTGCTTGGCCACAAGTTTTGCAGCTGAATTATGTAATGTATGAACAAGGCTTTTTTTTTTTTTTAAAACTTCCATCCTTTTACTTGACTGAAGTGCCATCTTGTGCTTTTATTCACATATGTTCTTTTGCAAGCCTCAGTTAAGTGACCTAAAACTGTACAAGAATGCTTTTCACGCTGTATCCATAGCAACATGCCAGACTCCACACTGCAAACCTGCAAAGACACTATGCTTGGGGTTGTTCTTTTCTGGGGATATGGGTGAAAGAGAATGTGGTAGAGATGCAGGAAAGAGGAGGGGAGGGTTTGAGACAAACCTGTTGCCAAAGCCTGTCTTGGAGGTATGCAGCCAGACTGCACACTGGACCTGTTTTAATACTGGTGGTACCTACTGTGCTGCTTCTTCTTCCTGAGGGTCAGTCATACCTTGAGATTACATGAAATATCTCAAGGGGCTTTACTGGCAAGAAAAGCTTAATCTTGCGTTTTGTCTAATTCTAGCAGACACTGGCAGAGAGAAGGGGTGGTCATGATCTGTCAGAGTCTCGACAAGGCTGTCTCCCTGTCTGTACAGCCAATGGCACTCAGATGGGATGTGACACTGCATGAGGGTCCCATGGAGGTTTTGTGACTAATGGTGTTAATAAGCATGTCATGCAAATGTAATCTGAAACAGCCTCCTCAACTGCTCATTACTGCTTAACAGTACTGAAGCGATTACATTCTGTGATTCTATGAAATAGCTGATCTGACAGTATGGTTTTTATTATATCTTCCTGTGTTAGATTCTGGGATTATTCTTGGCTTTGCAAAAATCAAGGTAATATTTCTTAAGCTGTAAGTGAGCTCTGGTTCCCTGGGCACTGGTTCTCTTCAAGCTGTCTGCCTGGGTTTCCCTCTCTTGGAAAAGGTAGATGTCTGCTTAGTCCCTTTCCATTCCCACCTTCCACATGGGATCTGGCTGGGGCATGGCTCTGATATCTGTGAAGAGATGCTGGATCTCATCATAGGACACAGTCTTTGTAAGAAAATAAGGGGCGTTTTCATTTTGAGTATTTGGAAGGTAAATTGTAATATCACTAAATTAATGGAACAGTTATTTCTGACGCAAAGTTCTCTTAGACACTCCTGCAAACATCTTGTGCAAATCTCATCAAAAGCTGGAATTTCGGATCTCGGTTCACTTCCCTGGGGCAAAGCAGAATCATACTGTTCGCTTGCTTAGTCACAAGAGTCAAAACAAAACACTCCAAACAGGGTATGGTAAGAGGAAAACAAAGTTATTAACTTGTCAATGTCTTGGTTGATCAATTGTTGCAAAGAGGAGAAACTAAACTGATGAACCACACAGATAAGTTATGCAATGTTATGAAACAGATGTTGAGGAGCTGATTAAATGCACATATCCTTTGTACTTAGAAATTATTTCTAGAAGTTCCCAACCCTAGTCATGGCATATGGCAGCTTAAGCATCACGCGTCTGAGATCTAAATATACTGAGCCAGGGTCTTTGCTGCTGGATCAGAGTCCAGAGATCAAAACTGACAAAGTCCCTGCTGTGCATTAGGATTCTCCTTTCTGCCTGCTCCTTCTGTCCAGTGCATTGTGGATTACTTATTTAATGACACTCAGTCATTAATTACTTGGTTGTTTGAAAGCCTGTTTATATTGATGATTACAGCTGCCTGCATATCTAGCCAACCCATAAACTTATCTGGGTTTCAGATGCAGCTTGTTAAGTTTTAACATGCGACTGCCCTGCGTGAGGAGTCGCTCTCTCTCTTGTCTGTGAGATTGCACCATCGGTCGAGGACTGCGCTTTTGCTCCACGTGGAGAAAAGTTCCCTGGAGTGAGCTGAGGTTTCCAGCAGAGTCCCTGCTGCCTTTAAGATGTAAAGGCACCGCTCCTGCTGGGACCCCCACGGGTTCAGGTGTGCTTTCACAGTAGACCCTATCTATATCTATATGAGGCACTCCAGGAGCAGCAGGTTAAGTCAGATCAAAACTGATTTTTAACTGTCTAGGGTCTTCTAAGACATAACTGTTGCCACTAAGTTAGGGCAGGGTGAGGAGAAGCCATTCAGCTGTGAGTTTGATGGCCTTGCCATAACAGCACTGAGGGGTAATTGCCAAATTGGGTCATAGGCTTCTTCCCACTGGAAAGGCAACACTGGGGACTTTAGTACCCCCATTTAATACAAACTACTTTATTTAAGATTTTTCTCTGGAGGAACCTATTTGTGACTAAGTCAAGAGCAATTGGTTTTACATGGTGTCTTGGTGTGTAAGGGATGGATCATCTAGGCTCCCTGGTGGCTTAGAGGGTTATGGACAAACTGCCAGCACAGCTGAAGTGCTACAAGCCAGCTGGTAGCTCTTGAAGACAAGGTGTTGAGAGGTACTTATGACTGGATACGATATGCTATGGTTAACATTGAATGAAGGCAGAAAGAATGCCTTGCCGCTCTGAATGTGTGGTCTCTTGGGGTATAAAACTAAAGAGGTACTGCGCTCTTGCTTATCGCTTCTGAAGGCGATAAATATTTGAATAGCTTTGGTTTCCACTTTGGTCAAAGAGGTGGAAGCGCTTCTTACTAAAGCAGCTCTAGATGCAGTTGGATGTCTGCCTGAAGAATGACAATTTCCAGTTAAGTGCAACCTCTATTTTGATCTACAGTCACTGGAAGTCTTGTATAAATGGTATTTCTTTAAAAAAAGAGAAGTCTACATCTAAAACTTATTCTTATGCAAGCAACACTACTGAGTCCTTTTTTTTTTTACTGAGATCTTCTAGTCAGGCAAAGGGTGAGCCATATGAAATTTGATAAGGACAAAAGCAAGGGATAACTTTGGGAAGGAATAGATCCTTGCAACAATACAGGCTGGATACTGGCTGGCTGTGAAGGAAGCTGGGCATGGGCAGTAGCGTGCCCTGACAGCAGAGAAGGACAACAGCATCTTGAGCGGCCATAGGAGGAGTGTGGCCTGATCCAGGGGAGTGATTAATCCCCCTGTTCAGCACTTGTTTGATCAGTAACTGAGTACTACATCTGGTTTTGTTTCCCCCTCCACACCGATACAAGATGGTAATAAGCTGGAACCAGTCTGGAGGAGAAACACCACACTGGTCATGCAGGAGCACTTGCCCTGATGCTTAGCTTGGAAGAGAGATGGTTTTGGGTATAGCTGACAGCAGACCCCCAGGATCCGACACCCCAGAAGGCTGTCTGACTGGATATAAGGAACTCCATGAGAACAGCTAGGGATTGGAGCAGGCTCCATCCTTTGAGGCTTTGAAGACCCAACTGGATCAAGCCCTGAGCAGCCTGGTCTGACTTCACAGCTGGCCCTGCTTGAGGAGGAGGATGGGCTGGAGACCTTCTGTGGTCCCTTCCAACTAGAGCTACTCCTTGATGCTATGATCAGTGTTGTATGCTAATATTAGACCTCTGGTCTGGCTATTTTGACAGATCTTTGGATGATGGACTGAAGTGCTTAAACTGTGGTATACACCCAATCTTGGATTGATTGCGGTGCTGTCTCAGGTCAGCTAGCCAGCCTGGAAGAAGAAATCAGTACTCTTGCAGTTAAGTGGCTGTGAGAGTCTTCTTGCAGACTATATATATTTTTAAAAAAAAAATCACTGTTAATTGGAGGCGAGTAAACTACCATGAATGGGGAGCAGCTAGGGTAGAGCCTTGCCAGAAAGGACTGCCTTTTCTCCCTTTGATGTGAAAAGCTCTATGTGATCAAAGAAAGTCATACTGCTTAAATGATTTAAGTGTGCAAGAAAAATCAAATTAACTTTGAGAAGCAAGCCTTCAGCTCTCTGAAAGGCATTAGCTGCAATGACAGCAATCATGCTGCTTGTCATGAATTATAGTACAGTCAAGGAGGAAGATAACCTCAGTGTAGTGTCAAGTTGTTTTTTTTTTTATTAATATGGCTTAATGTGGCTTTCATATCTGACATATGTCTGTTTTATTTGACTACCTTGTGGCAAGGCTTTCTGGAAGAAGAGAGAGGGGCCAGAGTAAAGACTGGATGCTTAGTCTGTAACGTTTCCAGTCCTAACAAGAACAGATGCTGATGCCTTCATGGATGTATCCAACTAGTGTTTAATAGTGTGGACTCCACAGATGTGTCATACACGTAGTTATCCCCGCTTCAAAAAATACAAATGATAAACCATCACAAAGCACCCATGATTCTGGCTCTGGGTGCGTTATCAATTTAATGAAGGTACTTGAAGATTGCACACAATCTCTCTGCCCAAATGGTCATATAGCCAAATGTTGGGAAACAAGATTTCTAAAAGTAGCTGATGTCTTAGTGGCAATTCACTACTTACCTTTTTTAATTTACTTGGCTTTGTTATCTTGGAAAGTAACATAGCATAGCCTTCAGCAGCTTTCTAGAGTGTAGGTATCTTTTTCATAGCTTTTGTGGGACTTGTTTTGACCTCAGTTCAATGTTATTAAGTTGAATTAATGTGCTTCACCTGAAATCATTAATATCTATGCCGACTTTAATTTTAGTCTTTATATTTTTCCTGTTCTTGCTTGTAATTTAAGCCAAAGGAGTATTTGTAACCTAGCTCTTGCTGCTTCTGCAAGCAAGCAAGCTCTGTGGCTTGCTTGACGTTTATATGGGTTTCTAGACTGTCATCAAATATACAGTGAATGCTTTCCCAAGTTCTATAAATGCTCTTTTTTTTTTTTGCTTGATTGTACTAACATCAATAATATGGACATATAAAAATATCATTCTGTTCACTGTATTTCCTTGCCAGAGGCAGGCAAAGTTGTTTGCAGAACAATTGCCCATGCCTTGTGTACAAACTATCTTTCGTCTGGCTTTCTTTTCTGTATCACAAGCTTATCTGTCTGCCTTGGACAGGTTTGCAAGGAGTTTTAGGATGAAAACAAATGTCTCTTTCTCCATGTTGGACAGCCAATGGATTTGTCACCTCCACAATAGTGCAGTGATTTTTAGCTAGATCAGGCTATCATTTAGGATGCCAACAGAGGTCATTAAAATCCATCCTGTCATAAGTGTTATTCAGGTGTCCTGAATCCTTCCCTGGAAGCTTAAGGTGGTGGTCGCTACTGTTGTTTTTGGCAGCAATTCATCTAACATTTAATTTTTGTCAGCTATATTTGGAGTTTGATGTTGTTGTTAGGTTGCTACTGCTTCCTCTGGATTGGTGAATTTAATTGATAGGCAGCCTCAACAGCTTAACTGCAAAGACAAGGAACGAGTCCTGTGCTTGAACAAAGAGCATATAGTAATTAGTAATAGGCTGTGTTTAGTCTTAAAGTCCTGGACAAATGAGACTTTGCATAAGAACTGAGCTGTATCCTGTATAATTAACCTTAATTTGAAACTTTACCAGCTTCATCATTAGCAGGGAAAATTAAATACAAATTCTTGAAGCTATTCTTGCCAGTGAAAAATGTGGCCATCCTGCCAGAGAGCAGTATGAAATGATAAACTGCAAAGCTCTCCCTCCTCCCACGTCCCTGCTGTGATCAGACCATTAATGGTAACTACCAAATTCTACCAGATGGGATTTAGTTTTCAGCAAACAATCCTGTGTATATGGTCAAGGCCAGAAACCTAAAATACAAATGTAGGGCTAATTTTTCTAGTTATTTTTCTGTCTGTCCCACAAACCTCTAATTCCAGGCAGCAAAATTCTGTGTGAATAGAAACCAAGTAAAAACCTCAGCATTTGTCCCACCACAATAAAAACCTAGAGACTAACCCTTTAATGCTTGTTCTGGTCACTGCAATTGTTTTTCCTATCCATTCTGTTGTGGCAAGAGAGAACTACAAATGTCTAGAACTGAAGCCTGCTTTAATAAATCTGCAGGTAATAGCATATGTAATTCTTTTAAATCCTCATTTGGTTTTGCATTACAGAATTGGCTTGCTTGGAGCTACCGGGTCCTCTTCTGTCTACCTGCTAAACACTGCTGAGTGTCTGGCCCTGGTTATTCTGCTGCTCCTTGTTCCCATGCTGTTCTGAGTATGCAGAGGAACTCTTCAATATGTGGGGTTTTTTTTTGTTTACAGTTGAATTGACCTGCATTTCTATTGTTGGAACTGTAAGCATGCTTCTCTTGAGATGCATTCAGAGTCCTTCAGTGACAGCAGCTATTGCCCCGTCTTATCACTTGTTGAGTTCCTTCAGTAAACATAATAAAAGGCATCAGTCAGAGCAGCAGCTTGCTAGGGTCCTACATGCTGGAGCTTCAGCAGTGGTTCAGACGGCAGGCAGTAAACTGCTCATTTTTAAAATGTCCTGCTGGCAGGTCCCTGAGTGGTGTCACCAGGGACAGTCTGTGAGAGAGACTTAGGACAGGCTGAGCCCCTCTGGGTCTGAACTCAGTCAGGACCAGGAACTCCTGGTAGCAAGCCTGTTGCTGGTGAGGCTGTATATGTAAGACTCTAGATTTCTGTCCAATTTATGGACCTAAAACTGACTTTGTCAGGCTCACATATTGTTCTGCTGGGCTGTGGTGTACAGCCCTAGGGTTCCTCTTGACAACAGGTATTCAGGTATATATTTAGATTTGTAGAATCATAGCATGGTTAGAGTTGGAAGGGACCTTAAAGATATTCCATCATAAACTTCTCTGCTGAGATCTTAACTGAGACCTACTGATTGCCTGCTGACAATTAATTATCTCAAATTATAAACCGGAAATATTTCTGACAATAGTGTCTCCTTACTGTTAGAAAACCTAAATGGCTGAGCCATTTTTTCATGTTTAAAAACACTTATATGAGTTCTCCCAGCCACACTTACTGATTGAATTGCTAAGACAGACGCCAGCTCAGCAGTTTGCTAAGTAAGATACAACCTGCATGTAGCATGTGAATTTTTCATTTTGTTAGATTTCTAATGTCTTCCACATCTTTCTCTGAACTTTCTGCACAAATTTGCTCTGTGCCCAGTAGGAGCTCTTGGCTGGGCTGCTGCAGGAGCGTGTGACAGTCTGTAGAACCGAAATATTAAGGCATTGCTTCCAATATAAGTTGTAATTTGTAGTAAGTGCTTTCTGGCTTAACTAGCAGGATCTGTGGTGCCAAGCTTCCTTTTTAATGATGTGAACAGTCCAGACGTTGGGCTGAGTTCTAGACAATTTAAAGCAAATTAATTGATTATTAAAATAAACCTCTTCAAATGGAAGAAGGCTGTGGAACAGACACCAGATTAGAGTCTGTTTGTACTCTCCTCAAATTGCCACCAGATGACAGTGTTTAATCAGATTTTAAAACTACATGTTTCAGTTTTTGTTGCCATTGAGAGACTGTGTGGCTGCAGTTTACTCCTGGCTATGCTGTCAGTCACTTGTTACCAGACATCTTAAGATTCTATTCAAATTTCCAGTGCAAGACCCTTCCATCATACCTTAGTTTATTTTAAAAACAATTGTAAACCTAAGAATATTTTAAAAGCAAGCTTGAACAAAACTGATTGCCTTGAAGGTCCACAGATGTGAAAAAGGAATAGTCTTTCTGGCCAGCAAAAAACTAACCTAGGCTTTAAAAGCTAAGGCTCCATGGTAATTTGAATGTGTCCTGTATAAAATGTTTCTCCACTCTAGAGTCTTAACACTGTATTTCTAAGCCTGAGATCTATAACTTAGATTAGTTCATTAAATGTGCATGATTTCACATTGCCGTTTCATCCGGAAATTCAATGTAATAACTGTTCAAATAATTACAGCACTACAGGTACTATTGGTATCAATCTTGACAGCAAGCTGTCTTGAAGGTGACTGTCACTGGAAGAAAGAAGCATCCAGAGATATTATTCTTGAAGTTATTGAGAGATCCAGTAAGAGATACCCAAATGACTTGCAGATGCAAGTGCTGGTCCTGCCCTGTAGACAGGGTGTTCTCAGTCTTCTGAATGGTATTAGCACAAATATTTACACACAAGTTAGTATTACTTGAAATCATCAATCAACAAACAGGATATTTATACCAAGTCGGGAAACAGTGCAGATGCTGTTGGTCCTGCTTTGGGGCAGGAGCATGGGTTAGGCTGGAATTACTGTCTGTCACTCATGGGCCTGTGGTCAGTAAAGTATCAAATGTGGTCCATGAAAGCTCTGCCATGAACTGCATGCTTCAGTCACAGACAGATGTTACAGAGATGCAGATCTGAGAGCTGTGTTAAAATACTTGTATTAACTGCATTTGTAATTTTATTTACAGGGATGCAAACACAACTCTCTAAAATAGCTTGTTAGTGTTAATTATGCAATTATCTCTCCTGATGGATGTTAAGCAATAGCACATTCCAATCAATTTACCAATTGACTAAAACAATTAATCAATTTATGTTCCCCCCCAACCAGAAAGGTCAGTCAATTCCCTTAAAAAATCGAGCGATGTCTTAGATGACCTCAAAAATTTTCTTCCATTTTAATCTGCCATTATGACAACTGATTGAGCAGCAAAAAAAGTATGAAGTAAAATGTTAACAGCAAGAATTAGTGGAAAGCCAGGATGCTAGGAGTTTGGTAACTGTACACATATTAATATTTCTACTAACCTGATGATGATTATTGCTATGATTTTTGCTCTCTATAGAGCACACATGCTCTTAGTTTTTCTGACCACTAGTCTTAAATAACTTACTGAAAACCTACAGTAAGCCCATCATGAAATGGCTAAAAATTCCGAGTCATAAATTGTAGTGCAATCCTTTAGCACTGTAAGAGCAGTTTACCCTTCCTTTCTGAAGGGGTAGATTACTGGCTTCAATTTTTTATGTCCTTTCGATTCTCGCCTATCAGCTGATGTCTACTGAAATTTACAGCTTGATATGTCTGGGTAACTACAGAATGAAATACTCAATTCCCTTGGCACCATCCTTCCTTCTTAGAGACCTAATTCATAGAAGGTTCCTGTTTCAGCTGAAAAAGCAATGGATATTTTGGATTCTCTTTCAGAGAATCAAATGGCTTAATGTCAATCATAAATGAGCCAAAAAAGGCTAACCTGAAGGCTGTGTATAAAGTATATTTTTATTAACAGAGCTCTCTACCCATTAAAGTACAAACCGTCTAATGATGCCTGCAATATCAATTCACACTGTCAAGGAAAAGTGGTTGGAATAGCACTCAGGCATACGTTTACCTCTTATAATCCCATCTTTAATGACAACCTAAACTAAAAATAATACAGTCCAGTAAATGAGTCATGAACATTAGAGGAAATGGATGACTTTCCACAGTGAAAGTAAGCTCTCCAGTGAGGGCATCTCTACTTTTCTCCAAGCATATTTTCCCCTTTATTTTACCTACAGCAAATTCCCCAATGATGAACTTACTTACAGATGGTTGAAGCTCTCCAGGGGTAAACCAGCCTGATGCACTGAAGGCAAACTCTCTGATGATAGATGGCTGAAAAATGCCAGGAGGTCTGGGAGGAGCGCTTTGTCTTGGCTGGCCAGAGCGATCTAGGGCTCTCAGGGCTGTGCATGTGGTAGCAGTGGACATGGTCTCTTGTTACCCTTTGCATTGCTTTTAATCCAGGGTACACAGTTTTAAACCACTGCAGAAAAGACTTAGCAGCCATATCAGCCGTCCCCTGCACCCTTCCCTTCCAGGTTTTCTCCCCATAGGCTTTCATATTCTGTTGTAAGAAGGTGTCACTATGCAATGGTAAAAATTCATAATTTGGCTGCTTTAGTTGCCTACACCTGTCCTGGCTGCTGCTTGCGTGTCCTACATTTTTATCTGTCCTTTTTACTCTCCTTGAGCCCTTTTTGTCCTCCAAAACATGACATCGA
Organism: Arenaria interpres; assembly: GCA_013399435.1. NCBI lineage: Eukaryota > Metazoa > Chordata > Aves > Charadriiformes > Scolopacidae > Arenaria > Arenaria interpres. The sequence goes on along the minus strand of VXAK01013184.1, from coordinate 391,149 downwards.
GTTAGTCCTTGCTGTTACAAACAGCTGTGATGCGGTACAAGGGAAGACTGATCTGACATCCTTATCCATCTCCTGAAACTTTGGTAACGAAATCTGGGGAGTAGTTTTAGACCTAGACCATCTAATTTTGAGCCATAAAAGTGAAAAAGCCCTTATTCTCGGGTGAAGGTGGCAAAACCCCCACAGATTTCTGTTGCCATAACAAATCAGTTGTTCCTACTGGGGTCTCTGCTTTGTTGTGCTTTGAGCCACTGCCATTTGCTGGGACGGAAGGGGTGGGCAACTTCTCTGGTTCTCCCAGACAAGAGACTTATCAGCCTGTTGAGAGCTGAGCTCAGGCAGCAGGAGAGCTTACAGTTAAAGGGCTGCAGTAATTTATATTGGGATTTCCAAAATGAACTCTCCAGATAGACAAAAGACAGTAAAAGGCACTAATTCATGTCTGGTTCTGAATAATTAAAACATCTTCCTTGCTTTCTAGTCTGTTTTAATTCATGGCCGGTGTTTGTGCCATGCTTCAGCTGAAGGATCTTCAATATCCTTTGCCACGCTTGAATTAATTTTGGTAGGTGTGTGTCCCTCCGGGCACAAAAAACTCTTCAGTTTCCTGTTTATCTATAGTTCTCACCATTTAGAAATCAGGATTGAAATGAAAACCTTTATAGGATGACTGGTGACTGCATGAAGTCAGTCTCCTGGAATATCGCCAGCCAATATTTTTGGCAGGTTTCCTGGAGCAGCAAGAGCACTTGCTGACCCTGACATCTGGTGCACCTTATGAAATCCAAGCAATTAATCGTGATCCAAGGTAGAATCTCTCTAGACTGGCTAAGAACGTCTGTTTAGCAGAAACTTTATGGTATTCATTAGGGCCCTTCCAGATAATTTCCAGCAGGTAATTCTCCTAGCCTTGAACAGCATTAGGTAATATCTTATCCAGAGCCCATTCTAATGTTCATCTGTGTTTTCTGGAAGGTAAACCAAGGATTATTTACCAGGGGATCTGACTGACTGAAAACAAGACTGAGGATAGAAAACAATCTTTGTGCTATTGTCCAAGATGTCTTTAAGGCTAAAAGTGTTGAGGAACAGGGTGGATCTTAGTAGGGTTGCCCTGCTGAAAAATGGGTCTTGCCGCTTATTGTTAACCAGTCACACTGGGTACATGGTCACTGTTGCACTGGGAATGGGCCATGGGCCTGTTTTGTTTTTAGCAAAGCTATTGCTTAAACTCTGGTAGCAGGTATTGCTCTTCCTACAGATGAGCAAATCAGCAAGTGCAAATGTTATATATCCTGGAGCATGAATCTGCTTCTGTGCTCAATGGGGGAAGGGCAAGAAGACATTCAGGCACAATGCTCCAACAAGCCATGTGTTTTGAATGAACATGGCATATTTTGGGTCACTCTCTGCTTTTCTTTTGCATTGGCAGGGTTGCACAGAAGGGACAGAGAAAAATGTTTGAAATGCCAACAGACTCCTGTCTCCACACAGTGAGATTTGTGACCTGGTTTTACCATCAGGAACTTGTTAATACCCACCACGACGTTTCCTCCGATATCCTCTAAGGTAGGTATCTTTCTCTCCCACGCATAATGGTATTTAGTAATATATGATTTTCTGTATCCTGATAAATACATTAGTTCTAATATAAATGCAACATTGAGATATGTCTTTGTCATCCTGGTCTACCGCGCTGCCTATAAATGAACAGGTACCCACAAGGGAAACCGCCCCTGTGTAAACAGATACAACACAGGTGAAGTTAAAGGTGGTTATCTTATTTACACCACAACTACAATTATACTACACCAGGGGCAGACCCACTGCAATTGCTGTCATGCTGCAAGATGAGGTTGAAAATTATAAACATATAATATCTTTTGAATCACCTCATACTGAGACTGGGGTTAATTTTGTGTTGGTTGGCCAGCACTTACAGGAATTTACGAAAAGGCGTAACTGTTTGACTATATATCTTACCATATAGGACCTTTGACTCCTAACTCCCAGATAGCAGTTCCCTAATGCCCAGATGGTGTAAATACAAACTTCTAAATAATATCTGGGTCCTTAAAAAGTGGGATCAGACTAAGTGGAATTGGTTATTCCACCATTTGTGCTTCAACTAACTGTCAATACCCAAAAAATAAGCATGACTTGCTCTGGTCCAGTTTGGAGACCTTGCGGTGCAGGTGCTTGCTTACCTAATTGCTACGCTGGGAATCATGAAATCTCAGTTAATGTGTGCAAAAGCAACTCATCATGCAAAGAAAATTCCCAGTTTGTAATAAAGCATGGATTTTCCAGCATCTGAGGTTAAATTGTTCTCAGTGGGATACTAAAGAAAAAAAAGTGCTCGGAAAAAGTGTTTAAATTTCCTGTCCATTTCAAATAGGTGTCATTTCACAGTCCCATAGTTAATGGAAGGCATATTTCTTGGCACTGTGGTTTTAGCAGTCAGGTGGGCTTTTAACTTTCATTCTCTTGCAGAGAGTGAGCTGATGCTTTAGGGAAAGGCCACGCATAAAAGCCTGAACACATTCAGATCCCATTCAGTCAAAGAAGAGCTAAGGGTACCCAGCACTTGGAAGAACCTTGCCCTGTACTTTTGGATACATAGTTAGAACAAAATAGTGTCCTTCTTCATCCAAGCCCTCTTTGTATGGATGAAAATGCTAAACATTTCTCTTCTGTTAGCACTTCCAGGCTGTGGTGCTCATTTGTTAACCTGTTTACAAGTGACTTGGTTGGATGTAATACTGGTACAGTCACAGGAGACCACAGTAGTAGTCCATGCTGTTTTGAAAACGGGGAGAAGATGGCTCTCGTTTTCCTGTTTGTATGTAAGGTCCTTTGGTTCAGCTTGGTGCAGAAATTGCTTGCTTGCTGTCAAGAATTGGGGTAGCTACACTGACTGGAGGGTTATGATTGTCCATGAAGATGTTCAAGCCCAAGTGATAACTGGTTCTCACTGGAAGGAAGTTGAACTGGAGGGGCTGCGGGTTTGGCAGTCAATGTTTTGTTTTTGGTGGTTTTTTTTTTGTTTTTTTTTTTTTGTTTTTTTTTTTTTTGAAGAAAAGCATTGTGGCTCTGATTTTGAAAATGTCTCTTTACCACCAAGGACTTCAGGGGAGTGACTCCTGCCTTGCACTGGTACAAGGCTGAGCAGGATCAAGCCTTGTATGAAAAATAAAACAGGATGTTCCCTCCAGTATAACTGCAGGACTCATTATGTGTTCTGTATTTAAGCGGTGTTGCAGACATTCATGCCTTACAGACAATACATCTTCGTCAAGGTGACAGATCTCTTTTGGAAGGAAGATTTCCTCTCCTGCACACTACGAAGTACTGTATGTTCCTTATTTAATGTGCACAACACTGTCTGAATTCTTAAGCTTTGTAATTCCCTCTGCACCATCTGTACATCTTGTTGGAGGATGGGATGCTGATGAGAACTCTCCTGCGCTTTGCATATGCCAAAATGGTGCCTTTAAATCATCACCTCTTTACAAAGAAGGCGATTCTTGATGCTCTGTCCTGTTGCAAGCCTCACATCAGCATTGCTCCTCTGAAAAATCTTTCTAAATACTGTTGGGAGTCAGTCAGGCACACCACAGTTGCATATGGGTGGAAAATTTTCTCAGATTATAAAAGAATTATAATGCAAATGGAACATTGTCTTAGGGAAAAAAAAATCTAACATGCATTTATCATATATTTGTCTGTTAAGACAAAGAAAAATAAAAGCAATGTTAGTTATGTGCAAAACTATGAGACAGCATCAGAAATGGGAGAAATTAAGGAGATTGTTTCAGGGATAAGCCTTTGTTTCTGCCTCTGTGTCTTGTAAATATTTTGCATTAACAATACTGTTGACTACAGAGGGACTGCTTATGAGTAAGAAAACGAGAATCTGTCTTTGATTCTGCCTAAGAACATTTAGTTGTGAGTAGTAAGTGCTGAGTAGTAGAGGAGCAAATTTCTTTTCTGTTTTGTTTTGCAAAGGAAGCTCGATGGTGTGAAGCCGGTAGAAAAGGGCAGGGAGAGAGGAATGGGAGCCAGAAGGGCAGAGGTCCGTCCCTGCCAAGGTCACTGAGGAGGGTAGGAGAGGGGCACACAGTGTAAAGCCAGGCTGTAGTTTTCTTACGGTTAGCTCAGGGAATTGCAAGTCGCCATTTATCTTACTACCTGGCAGGCAGGTACATAATGAGGGCCATCTTTCTGGGAGTGTTCAGTCTCACAGTCACTTCTGTCTTTCAATCTTTCTTTATCCACAGTACTTTTTTGTTCTTTTTTTTTTTTTTCCTGATGGAAGGCATAACTTTTGGCTATATCTGTTTCCATGGGAGAACTGCAGCTTCAGCTTGACATTTTATTCTTTTTTAATCCACAGAATTTAAAGCATTTGTACAGAGCAGGTTGGTACTGAGGCAGAGGCACCAGCATGTGGCTGAGATGTCTGTGCAGCTGCTAGTACCTTGTGCGACCAGGGACAGGCACAGGAACATGGCTGGCTCAGCCTCCTGGCATCTTACAAGGGAGCTGAGTGATGTTCAGGGAAGAAAAGTGCTCATGCATGAAGAAGCTAGACTAAAATACATCCACATTACCATTTTAGCCTTGGCATATGCAAACTGCATCCCTCTGGGGAGAAGGAATGGGAAGGTGTGCACTGGGGGAGCACTTGTGCTGCAGCCACCGGCGGCTGTCCTGTCCATGCAGCTGGGCTCCGAGAGCTTCTCCGAGGTGGTCCCTGCCTTGAACCGGGGGTTGTATGGATGTCATATACTCTGCACCAGCTATTTTGCTTAACAGACCTGCTCCCGTAGTGCAGCAATACTTACTTGTGTGCGCATAGTCCCAGTGAAGTCACTGGGTCTGAGCCATGAGAAACATGTGGGATACAGGATGTTAAATCTTAAAGATGAAGAATTTCTTTGTGGTCATTTCCACGTTCCCCATGCAACTTTTGTTGATACAGTGAATTAATTAATCCAAGAACCTCAAGTAGGCTGCATTTCAATAGTTCATTTTTTAAAATGTCTGGGCATTTACTGAGCTATAAGAACCCAAGGAATAATTAACTATATTATTTTAAAGTGGCCAGATGCTGCCTTAAGATGTGCTTCCAGGAGGAAGGAAAATCCACTCGACTTCTTTGCAACACTTTTGGAAGGCCTAGAACTCACACAGAGCCAGTTCTGGGAAAGATTTGTGTCTTCTCCTTAACCATCCAGCAGCAGCTGAGAGAAAGTGCTCAAGAACAACAGCACAGCTTTTTAAAGGAGGTGCTTGCAGGGACTTGCTGCAGCTGCTCTTAAAGGTGAGGGGGGGGAGCCTGCAAGCCACCTTAGAGCTTGCCTTTGGAGACAAAGCATTCATAAAGCCTGTAGAATAACCCCTTGCACCTTCTGGGTTTGGTGCTGTGCCCTCTGGATCTTCAGTACTGTTGCAGCAGATGCGTTCTATATAGGGTTGTCCTATACAATTTGCTTTTTTGAAGGCCTCATCCAGCCAAAAATTCCTAGGAGGAAGTAACATGATTCTAAATATGCTGCTAAATTATGAAGAAAAAAAAACAACACACCGACAGTTACATGCCACTAGATGTCAGAAAAACTACATGGTTCATCTGGCAAGGAAGCTCTAGCTGAGGGGTTTGGTTTGCTGTCTATGCGCTTGCATAACACTTTGGACAGGGCCCAAGGAAAACAATTAGACATTTGAGTTTATTTTTGTTTGCATGAAATAGTAAATATGCTGTTGGGTCAGACTCTCCTCTCATTTCCCCCCAGAGGAAAATGGAAATAAACTTTTTGTCAAGAGTTATGCCACCCTGGAAGACAGCAACTGCTTTTAGTCTCATCAGCAAATCCTTCCCAACCAGTGCTGTGGTCTTGCATTCTTTGGATAAAGCTGGTCTCTGAGTTTTAGGCAACTCTATAGCGGAAATTTTGTGGAAGGTGAGTGTGTTGGTTCTGCTTCAGCAGAAATGAAAGCTGTTGTGGTTGGGATGCTTGTTGGATGAGCAGCAAACATCAGCTATGTTGTTTCTCTGTATAGGAACATCCCCAAGTCTTAGTTCACAAGGATAAAATTGGTGCCAATTGGAAGTCTTTATTATGAAGAATAATGCCTAAAACCTCCTACAGAATTGTGCTGAAGTACATGCAGATTCACCTAAAGTTGTGTCCCAGTCCCTGCAGCAGAGCTCAGCCTTAAGAGGAGGCTTTGTTCTTCATGGCTACTGTTCTGCTGCTTTGCTGATGCAGCTGCAGAGTTTGGTTTGTGTAGCTGGCTGCAATTCAATACATAAATGAGTTGTCAAAATTATGTTTATGTGCTGTATATAATGTGAATAGGCAGGTCACTGTTTTGTGCATAAATGCATATGTATCTGAATACTTTGCAGGCTAAAATCCCTTTTGGAAACAGCACAAAAATTCACACTCAATGTATTGATTTTGTATGCTAATGTGTGCACCTCCCTCTGGGAGAAAAGCACATTCCAAAAGAAAAAAGTGTATGGTTTATCAAACATGAAATTTCTGAAGCAGTTCCATATTTCTAAACTCTCGATTCTTACCAGGGACATGCGCAGTACTCAGTATTTAGGGATCAGACTGTGACCTTTGAAAGGAACATTGCCAGGAAAACTAGAGGGATGTGAGGCCAGAAAGAGAGAGTCTGAGGAATAAGAGTATAGAGACATCCCATTTACTCAATGTCTTGAATTTCTATCTAAATGAATCTGCTTCCTTGTTATCTATGAATTGCTATATAGATGTCCCAGTAGCAATATTAAAAGTGGAATGTGAGGTGAATACAGGCTGTTTTTAAAAAGTGTATATTTCCAGTCTGCATTGAAAATTACTAATAAAAATAACATTAACACATGAAAGTCAAATGTAACTATTCTTTAAACAATTTTAAGATTCTAAGTAATTTCAGATATTATTTAATGGGCATCAGATATTTGAAGATTGATGTAAAATTATTTTTGAAAGGTTTATATAATTTGCTTTTTATTTCTGAACTTTTGAAAAGAGTACCCTTCAGCATGAGGTTTAGAGATTTGCATTTTGTAATAAAATCTGAAATTCTTCAATGCTGCCTGACTCCAGAGTTAGGAAAACCTTTAAATCTGGTAGGCTTGTGACATAATTATGAGTCTGTGACAACACACATTTAGGGGAGCCTTATCTTTCACTTGGAGGGTGCAATGTTGAGGCAGCCCTACAAAACAGCTGATTTAGCATCATAAATGGGCTTCCCATTCAGAAACAGAATAGCTGGAGCTGGGGAGAGGTGTGAAGGCAGAGGAGGCTGTTTCACACCTTCCCTGCTGTGCCCACTGACCAGGCTGGCGGGAGGGATGTGCATCTCTGACACCTCCACAGGGAACCTTCTTTCCCCCAGGAGCCCAGAGACAGCTATTGACTGCCTGCAATTTAGCACAGGACAATAAACAGCACCTCAAAAGCATGGCCTGGGACTGGTGATTCTCACTAAGCCTGAATTTCAGGTAATCACAGACTCAATCTGAACTGCATCAAAACCTTCTTGGAGTTAATTCCCCAGTGGCTCTTCTTTGGGCTTTCTTTTCGTCAGTGAAGAGCTGTGGTCAGGGCACAGTCAACCTCAGGATAAGTCCGACTTTTAATCCCTCCCTGAAAACTCTGCATGTGAGGCACTGTGTGGTATTTACACCGAAATACGGACTCATGCAGTGATACAGTGATATTTGTAGTTGTGTTTTAGGGCAGAAGAGTTGTCTTTCAGCTTCTGTCCCTCATTTTGAATTTTTTTTTATCTCAAGTATTTTGCTACCTTGTGTCTCATGTACAAAAAGAGAGGGGAAACACAACCTCTTCCTATTCCACATGTGTTTGGAGTGCACAGTTTTTGAGAAGCTGGAAGTGGCCGCCAAAGAGTTACCTCTCCTATTGCATAGAGGTGAAAGATTATTAACCTGTGCATCTCACCTGAGTGAAACTGGAGTCACCTGGTGTTGGTGTCACTCAAAGTTACACCTTCTCAAAAATGAAACCCCGTCTTGATGTGTTGAAGAAAAGGAATTTATTCAGGTGTAGATGGGTACGTGGCTAAGCCTAGGGCCTGTTGGAGAAAGCTCTCAAGTTGTGAGCAAGTTTTAGGTGGAGTAGTATTTTCAGTACCGAGTATGTTTGCTGTTTGATTAACAATTGTATGTGATAATAATACAATCCAGAAACTGCAGTCTTGCGACTCCCGTGATCTCCAGATAGGCTCGGTCTTTTCTGCCTGAAGTTGCTGTATGAAAAGAAACCTCACTGATGATTTACAGTGACTGCTTGATTCATTCATTGCTTCTTTTTTATGTCTTGCCTACATTATTACTTCCTTAATATAATTTTAATAAAAATGTCATTGTGGCCCCTCTGTTATAACATTTTGCTGGAAAATTTCTTCCCTCTGTATGGATTTTTTTTTTTAATGAGAAACCTGCACTAACTTTGCAACAGTATATTTAGAAATGCAGTTTTACACAGGGGCATTTGGGGAGGGGATTTGCAATCAAATTTTAAGCATGTAATCAGGGTGCTCAGAAATGCCCCCTGGAGACACCTCTCACTTTCCGTTTGCACATTCACCCCTTCTGCATTTTGAGTTTTGCTCATTTTAGACACCTAAAACCTGCAATGTGAATGCCGCCTCTTCAGAACCACAAATGGGGAATATACAGAGAGTCGTTCTATATGGTTTAAATGAGAGAACTTCAAAACCTAGAGCTTTTTTGCTTTATGCGTGAAAAAACCCAACCAATTCAAGCTTAACCTGTGGAACTGTATCTTCCGTGACAGGGTGGAATTGCTTCTATTTGTGCAAGCCCTGATTTGCCTCTGAAGATTTTTACTATTTCATGATGGTGTGGGAAACAAAGAAGATTTTCTTCTTTTGTGCCACAATACCCATTAAATCCTAACCAGCAGCAGCGTTCTTGGTAGGATATAAACTGTTGCATTTGGATTTCCTTTGCAGTAAACCAGATGTTTCTTCTTGGGAGTTTTTAATCTGTGAGGACAGTGCTCTGAACCTTTTATTAGGATTTAGATACAGTTGGCAGATGATTATATGAGGTCTTGTGAAAACCATCCTGTAGAAGTTAAATGGAATGTTTCTAGTGTGCGGATGTATATAGGCACGTGCATATTTGTGCATCTTTTTTTATTATTTGTATGTTAAATATCTTGTTTCCCTTAGTTACCTCTTTATTGGGCAAAACTGACCTGACTAAAACAGATATGAACTGTTTCATGTGCTTCTGTAAGTAAGAAAATTTTGGGAGTTAGAGGGAGCTTTTGCATGATATTTTGACTTATTAAGGAGCTTGATTGAGGATATCGAGGTAGAATATACTCCAGCTCTTGAGTTGCCAATTGGATTCTTGCCATGATTTGTTGTCTTAAGGACAACATGGGTGAAGAACAGTAAAAAAGTCTTTTGGGTCCTTAAGTGGTCAGAATGGAATTCGAATGTATTGAGTAAGCACTACTCTTTAAAAGATGCCAGTAAGAGGGTGATATGTTTCAAGGTGAGAGACACACTTTACGTATTGTGCATCTTTTCTCCAAGCCAACTTAAAGAGCCCAAAGTCTCATAGGTGGAAGATAACCACAACAATTTGTAATTGTCATGAAAGGTTTGCTAGAAAAACAAACATGCCTAAATCTAGAACCAGAAATGGTTGATGATCTCCTCCATCGTGTTTAGTAAGAGTCTAAGACTCAGCAGTTGCAAGACTCTACCCCTGAATCCCATGAAGCTATTTTTATGAGAGCCATCTTCTTAAGGACTCTCCCCTAAAAGCTCTCTGCACCCTAGTATGTGCTCATAGTAGAGGTAGTTCTGTGGGAACAACGAATTCTTGACTGTACTCATAATATATGTCATACTACATGATGTGCTGCCCAGAAACCATGTATGTGTCTTGTTTGGCACTAGTCTTATCCCTTCTGTATCCTCAGATGTTGTAGATGTGCAATAGCCAATGACTGAATACAGACTCTTTATTGCTGTTGGTCTTGCTAAGTATAACTATGAAAAGTGAAGAAATAGTCCAAAAGCTTGAGATCCATGCCCCAACTTCCTCTGAAAATGCTAATTAAAGGGATGTCAGATTTTAAAAAAGTGTGCAAAATCAGTCCAGGAAAATAAGGCTGCCAGTAGCTGTTCCTGTGTTGAAATTCTAGACGGCCCCTGGAGATCGGGGCGGGGGGGAAAAATTCTGCTGTGATTGCAAGAATATTAGTAACTGACCAAAACCAAAAGTCTGCCTTGAATGTGAATGTCACTGCTTTTCTCCAGCTTATTTTGTACCTGAGATTCTAAGAAAGAATAAATTGGCAAAAAAGAGAGATTTGTAAAGTATGTACCTGAACCCAAGAAGAAACACAAATGAAAAAAGAGGAAGGTAGATGCAAGTTGGAATTCAGCAGATTGCTGATGTGTAAAAAGCATGGTAATAATCTGGGGTGCAAAGAAAACACCATAATAAAGAACAAATGATTATAAATACTATGTTTCTTCCCCTCTTTTCCAGGGTAACTAAACATGAACAGATATGCCAACTTGTTCCCTCCATATATTTTTCACAAATACATTTTTGTTTGATAAGAAAGAGATGCTTTTCCATGATGTGACCTGATTTTTATACTACTGTATGTGACTTCAGTCTAAGATCTGATTATTTCTGGGAAAAGGAAAATGAATCCATCCAATTGTGTCCTTTGTGGAAACAGAGAGGACAGTGTTGTTGGGTTCTTCTCTTACTTCTGCAAAGGGTTCTGCTAACTCTTTGAGGTCCACACCTTCCCTCTGCCACCCTTTGGAACCATCCAGATCTTTGTTCATCCTTTTTAACAGTGGAAGTGGTCTTTTGGCTCACATGAAAGCTTGTTCTATGTAGATCACATGTTTCTCTCAGGCCTGTTTAGCTCATTGTAATAATAAACCACAAACGGGTTCCAAAAAAAAAAGTGCCTCTGCATTTCAATTTGTTTTCTTTTAGGATAGCTTCAGAGATGAGAATGTAAGATGAAACACAAATCTGCTTGTGTTGGCCTGTATTCTTGGTGTATTATGACAAGTGAATTATAGCAGGCTTTGCGGGAATACATTATGGGGTATATTATGGCCCTGAGAGTCTGTAGAGATCTGGAGGAAGAGAGAGATTTAGCTATTTAGTCTGTAAGTCATGTCGGGACGCACTGCTTGTGGTGTTGTGTCTTCTATGGGGGAGTGCAGGGACCTCAGGAACATACGAGCTCCTTCCTGGCCTCATGCTGCTGACCTGAAATATTAGGATCACGGTGATGAAACCTGTCAGCCAAGTCTTGGTGTCATCAGTGTCTCCTGCTTTGCTGTGGGTGACAGTTGCCTTCCAAACCAGCCTCTGCTGAATCTGTGCATCCTGGTTGCTACAGCTGATGGCGGCCTGGGAGAAGGAACCTGTCTACGTGTGAAGGGAAGCCTGCATTTGTGGGTGCAGGTATAGCAGGTGCCCACAGCAGAGAGAGGTGTGATTACCCCACCACTGTAACATGCAATTTTAGGTAGACTGGCAGCCCTGTTGCACAGGGCTGGTTGTTATTTCTCACAGTAAAACTCTGGTTTTCGTTTTCCGCGACTTTTCCAAAACTTCTTTTAGGCGAGTTTTCCATGCCTTTGGGCAGGTTTTTATTTCTGAAAATATCAGTCAAAGTAGTTCTGCTGTTTATGAGAACAAGGCGAAGGGTAAACAATGCATTAATTTCCAAGGCTAAAAAAGGTTGGGTGACCTTCTCTTTGGGAAGTTCAAGTGCCTTGGAGCTTTGGAGTAAGGGTTCTCGGTTTGGCACAAGAGTTGCCTTTATGTCAGGGATGTGCTTTTTGGTCCTTTAGGGAAAATCCACTCATGCTTTGCCAAGTTATAAACAGTTGAAAAATTGCAATTTATTCATACTCGGAAGAAACTTGTTAGAATTTAGCAATGAAATTCTCTGTGGTGTGTTGGAGCGTCCACAGCTACAGATGCTGGACAAACTTGGCATCCCATGCTCCAGGCTCAGGCTACAGGGATGGTGCCAGAAGGACTTTATGGTGGCCATTTTCCACTGTTTGGTCCGTAGCATGGTCAGAGGTGATAGACACTTATCTTTCTTGTGACTCTTTTGTTCTTTGCACCCAGACAGGCTGGAAGAGGAACAACAGTGCAGAGAGCGAGACTGTGAAATTAGGTGGGGAGGCTTAACCCTGCCAGGGTGCAGGGCAAGAAAGGGACTAAAGCTGGACATGGACATTAGGATGAAATGCTGGGGAAGTGAGGATACTGAGGAAGTACTGAGTCTTGAACTCAAGAGCTCGAGTGAGACATCTCACCCTAGATGAGATGTCTATTTTTAGTACCATTCAGATGTATTTCTTCAGCAGAGCAAATTGTAGTCGTTTATACTCCCCCCAGAAGCACCTTCATGTTGCTGTTTGATGTCAGGTTGAAAAGCGATTATCTAGATATTCTTATTGTTTTTGTTATTTATTAGTTTTATTCTAATACTACTGTTTTTTTGTAAGCATTCACAAAGGTACAGTAACCAAGTTATTTTTATTGCTGCTTCTGTCATTGACATACATATGTCTTATATGACAGATGTAACAGTCTCTTTCTTGTTTTGGCCCCTTTTGGGCAGTGGGAGATTACATTCATACATGGCTGGCTTGGCTTATAATCAACCACTGATAATTATCATATTCCCTGTTGCAAGAGCATCACCAAAGAACAAGGTTGATAAGCAGAGCGGACAGGATCTGTATGTGTATGGTTTTCACGGGCACACGTCGCAGGCTGGGAGAATGGACAAGATATTGCACATGCTTTTGCAGATTCTTTTGTGAATTTATAGCAACACGGATTCTCCTCCCGCCCCCCCATTTACTCAGGACACCTGCACACCAGAGTGTTAATTCTGTGTGGGTGCTGCAACTTCAGACCCTCTACTCAGTGTTGTGTTTCACAGGGCTGTGCTAGCAACCTGCCGGACCTTGGTCTTTGGAAGGACATCTCCCTTCTGGTCTCCTCTCCTTTGCCATAGTGAACATTTGATAGCTCTTAATGTCTGTTTCTCAGCTTTTTCTTGGATACCAACAGCCCACAGTCCCTTGTCTTGGTGATGCTCCATTGGTCTGGCAGGGTTCCTGCCATGGGAGAAGCATTGGTGGGCTGCTGGGGAGCAGGACCAGACCGGAGCGTGAAGTGTGGATGTCAGTGGCACTGAGGGAAGCTGGCTGTGGGCAAACAGAGCCAGCACGTTGCTTAAAAGTTCGTGGGGCCTTGTTCAGTCAAAACACAGCTGCTGCCAAACTGCTAATTGTACCTCTAGTGTTCCCCTCCTGCCTTCACAGATTAAGAATGGCAATTCATCCCTTTGCAGAGCGCCCTGCCTCCCCCGAGCTGTGGGGGGACTCTAATCCGCTACCACCTCCTGCGGTGCATGGCTCGCTGTCTGACAGTTTTCAGCATCACTTTTAAAGACATTTTTCTTTTTTTCAAATGCTTGCCTTACCTTGGCCTGACATATGGTTTTGCTTTAGGAGCAAAATGGTTTTCCATAGGCAGCTGGTGAAGTCCCTGAACACATGTTCCTCCAAAACACAAAACCCTAGAAGACATCAATTCCCAGTAGAAAGGTTACTTACATACAGCTGCAGAGCACTGATTTAAAGTTTTGGAAAATAATATTGTAGTCAGCTGACATCATTTAGTCGCTTTGATGAGTTTCTTGTGCCTGATTGCCGAACGTCCTGAATAATGACAAATGAGGCTCCTTCAAGATCACATCTCTATGCACTTAAGTAACAACCAGAAAATAAATCATCATTTGGTTCAGAGCTCAAACCAGGGAAAATGGCCCTGGGATATAACCAGATTAGCTGGACAGCATTTAAAACAAATGTAATTACAAAATACGTGTATTGTAGCCAAAAGCATTGTTTGAAAAGAGGGTTTTCCTATGCTTTCCAGTCTTAAATAAGGTGGGGAAAATGTTCTTTCTGAATAGGAAACAAGGGAATTAGAGAGACAAAAGCCAGCTTAAGAAACAAAACCACATCCATTCACCCACAAGTTTTCTCTTTTTTGAATGCATGCGGAAGAACGGGCAGGTTGTAAAGCCAGAAGAAAAGAATGTGTTTCTTCCTGAGAACAGGCGCTGGATTTGGGTAAGTTGATCCAATTGCAGTGTCCATGGACAGAAATCTTCTCTTTCCTCTAGGAGCTCTGTTGTTGCCGCTTGCACCCTACCCTGCCGTAGACTCCATCAGTCCCAGCGGCACGTGCTGCTCTCTGCCAGACACTGGGTGGACCTTGAGCAGCGAAGGCTGGGGAGGCAGCGCTGGCTCCACACTGGGGCATCTCAGGAGCATGCTGTGGGGTCTCTTCTGTAAGGGAATGTCTGACCTGGCTGTTCTAGAAATCTCTATTTTTGGTTCTTCCCCCTGCGTTAAATACAGCTATTCATGCCAGTCTGCTCACATGCTGGGTCTTTCCTGTCCCAGTTGTATTTTTAAGTGGCTGCTCGGGTCAGCCAGCTCTGTTCCTTTTCAAGTGCAGGGCTTTTGGTTTTCCTGTACAGTTTCTTGTGGTCTGTAATGTTTGCACTCCCAGAATATGGCTGAGTCCCTAACTAAAGGCATAAAAAAAAAAAAAAAGAAAGAGAACAAGAGAAATGCTCCATGGACGGCAGAAGCTCTCTCTAGGGATGATCACCCTAGGGTTGCCCAATCTTCCTGCCTGCAAGTTGGATGCACCTTGAAATAACTCAAATTTCCAGGCTGGTGAAGGAGCTCAGCCCAATGGAGGACAGCCACAGTGCCTGTGGGAAGGCTTCATGACAGCATGGTTTGCTCCTTTCCTTTCTCCTACACTCTCGGGTGCAGGAGATTGCAGGAGATACATGGCTGTGCTTTCGTGGTGGGTCATGGTCAGTACTGCTGCAGCTGCACTGGGAAATCCCAGGAGAGCCATACTTGGTTCCTCTCTTCTTTTCTTCTTTTCTGGGCTACCTTACATGGAGAGAAGAAGTCATCAATAAGTTAATGTGTTTGAATTTCTGTCTTGCTCTCTCCAAGATCTTCTCAGCTTGGCAAGTTACTATCCAAGCGACAACAAAGTTATGTCTACTTTTTTTTTGTCGTGGGATTTTCCATCTACTTTTTATCAGCAGGTTGCTGCTGGTGAGAAGGCTCTTAGCTCAGATCAGAACTGGAGTGGGAAGATACTTTCAATCTGTGACTAAATTTTAACCTGGAGGGAAACACATCCAACAGTGAGAGCTCATAAATGCTGGCTGGTACCATTGGGATAGTACCTTATGCTTGGAGCTAGAGGCTTTGCTCAAGAGACTATGTGCATTGATGAGAACAAGTGGTTAGGAGTCTCTATAAAGGTGTCATTAATTATTTTTTCTTATTGTGGTGAGGCTGATTTGAGTTTGAAAAGAAGATGTTAGAAAGCAGATTGGTATTTTTCTTAGCCTTCCACTACTGAGCTTCATTTCCTTTAAAGCACTCCTTTGAGATGAACTGAATGTTGTTTGCTTTTAGCTGAAGAAAATTTAGAAGTATTAGTGAAGGTTTACTTGGTATTTTGGTATTAGCAAGTTGGCATTAAACTGTATGGGGCCATTTTCCTTCTAATGCCAAAGGTTCACGTATTTATCTTTATCATGTCTACATGCTGGATAGTGATTTTTGCCATGGGCACAGGGAACATGTCAAAAACCTGATGATATATTGCAGAGAAACAGATATTCTGCCTTTATTTTTAACAAGAACATGGATTGGCACAGCTACTTCCCCACATTTTCCTGAAATGCCTAAATCTTGTTGTTGAAAATTGTGGCGGAAAGAGCTAGCAGTTTAACATTTTAAAATATTAGATTATTCTAATCCTGTGTTAGTTTATCTTAAAATTGGAACAAATCACAACAATTTTATTTTTTTTTTACAAAATGGCAGATACCGATTAATTCTAGAGCAACATTTCTGTTTAATGGTATCCGACTTTAAAGCTAAAGTCTCTTCTTGTCAAAAGCATTGAGTTATGTCAGGAAAACTAACAGGAAAAATGTACCATGATTTTTCAAAGTGAAAATCTCCAAAGAATGGCTTAATGGCTCTTTAAACCTCTGTAGGGAAAAACAGCCAGCCTCACTGGACTGAACACTTGTGTTTTAAACTTATAAATGGGATTACAAGGTGACAAAATCTGCAGGATGATTTTTAGACAGGAAGCTGAAATTGCTCACATCTGAAGTGCTAAATTGTGACAACCATTGCATGTATTTTTAAAACGGGTGTGAAAAATCACAGCTATCTGCTTTCAATAAAGAAAGAGCAGGAAATTCACAATAAAACAATAAACCCATAAACCTTAAAATATGCACATGCAACAGGTGCTGATATGTACAACAATATTAGAATGCAATAAAATGTCTCACTATTGCCCCAAAAGCAGTGCAGCCAGGATACGGCATTTGGTGATGTTCTGCTCCCGATATGAATTAGTTCAGATATCCAAAGCTAATGTGTGCTAGATAAAAAGTGGGAATTTCTTTGGGAAAGGCAATGGGAAGCGTGGTCTGTTTCAAATCACTTGCTTTGCTTGAGAGGTCTCTATTGTTTTGGGTTTTTTTAAGCTCTTTTTTCTTAATGGATTATTCACCTGGGACGTGGATTTATCACCCTTTGATTCCCAACATTTCTGTGACTGTGATTAGCATCCAGAGATGCTCGTGAAGTGAGGACTGTATGCACCTTGCCCACCTTGTATGAAGCAATGGAAGCAAACAGGTTTTGGAGTCCTTGTCTCTGCAAGTCCTGTCCTTCTGCCCTGCTCCTGTTGGAGCTGGTCAGTCTTCCTGGCATCAGCTGCAATGGAGAGCAAAGCTTGACATGTCTTCTTGTCTCCTTTTGGGGGACAAAGCATGAATGGTGTGACAGCACCAAGGAGGTCTCCTCAGTGATAAAAAAAGCTGGTGAAAAATATTTGGTTTACATTTTAAATGCTTTTTCTTTCTTTGTCTGAATTACCTACTCATGATCACCTGTATCATTTCAAGATGGAGGCAGTGCAGCAGCGTGCAGCAGCGTGCTCACGGGTACTGCATTGCGTGTCCCACGTGTGTGTGAAACTCCTCCACCCCACCTTGTCCCCCTGTACCTGCATCCTCAGTTTCCCTTGATGCCGAGTGAAACAAGGCTTTCAGACCACTTTACACTGTATTGTTTCAGGAGCATGTGGCTAAAGCAGCTTACACAGATGCAGCTATAAAAGCTTTTATGCCTTCTCACAGTTTTTGGTGGGATGCCATCCTCGTCTGAGCACTAGTAGTGTGATAAAACAGCATCTACACTGGAAACTTTTGCCAGTGTAATTATGGAAGGCAACAAGACCTCTCTGGTGCACGCTGTAAATAAGACCCAACAAGTATTCTATATTACAAACAGATTGAGGACCACCACAGACTTTCCTCCCCTGCGGATTTGTTCATTGTTTCTCTGTTACAATTGCCAAACCACTGGCTGTAAAACTTCCTTCAGTCCCTGCTATATTTTCGGGGTGGGTGCCACAGCCTTATCAACACATGGCGTGCACAATGGCAGTCACTACTGCTTTTGTGTCTTTCCCTTCTCTTCTGCTACTGAAATCCAGCCGTGTCACCTTCCTGTGGAGCTTTTTCTGGTCAGCAAAAAGCAAGGATTTTTCATGAGAAAATCTGTGTGAGAAGTAAGGGAAGGGATGTGACACCTTATTACGAAAAGAGCTTGAGCTGAGGAAAAGAGTCTCAAATTTCTATTATTCCTTAAATACATCCAAAACTGTCTGCGCTAGACTTTGTTGGCAGTGAAACACAACATCACTCATTGCATTGGACTCCGCTCCGAAGGCTGCAACAAATTTGTTTGCCTTTTTCCTTTAAAATGTTAACGTAACTGATACTTTATTTTACTAGGGTTAGAGTGGCAGTTGCAGAGGCTCTCTCTTTTGGAGCAACAGGCTGGGAAGTGCCCCAGTGTGAAACAACCGACAGTGCCTCTGCCGTGGGGCGGGTTTTGGCGAGAGGGTTGTGATGCACATCTGGTCCACAGCTCCTTTCGCTGGGAACGGCTCTAGTCACACTTTTTACACTTGGCCTGTCTTGACTTAGAAGCCCATTTGACATGTATGTTTGAAGGGCAAAACTAATGAAAAGGGCAGGGCATACTTTAATTTTTTAAAGAAGGAAGCTTTTTTGTCTTTTTTATTCAGTAAATTGCGAAAGAACATGTATGTTGCCTGACCAAGTTGAAATTCATGTGTCGGGAAATCTGATGCAGTACAAATCAATGGGGCTAATAACAGATGATAATATTCACGGCTTTCTGAAATTGGCAAGAGGAGGTAATACATTATCAGAAAACAGATATATGATGTTCATCTCCCATATTCCATATTTTCTTCATTTGTCTTCCTATCGCTCCTGGGATGCGAGTTTTGACACCTGTTTAATTTCTTCCCACAAACATCTGCTGCTTTCTACACTATTTTTGTTGCAAATTTCTTACACGTAACGCTCTCACAAAGTGAAGGTTAAACCCTTGACACAGGGGAGCAGACTCCCTTTCCTTGGTTGCAAACCAGAATACCCTCACTTAAAGGGGTATTACCAAAGTATTTAAAGCTCCTGGTCTCTAACATTAGAACCTGGGAAAAGTATGTTCAGCTAAATAACACCAGTAAGGGCACAAAACTGTAATTTTATATATAAGCTTTATGTTATTTTTGTGTTTGTTGGTTTGGTTTTGGTTTTTTTTTGGCTAGGGAAAGGGGAATCTGTTTTTAACCAAGATGCAGATTTGGGAGTTTGGGGAACTTGGAAAACATCACATTATCTTTTAATCTGAACACTCAGACAGACAAAAATCAAGACATTCACATATGTATAATTATTGAAAAGCTGAACTTCGCAATCAGCTTGTCAGCCTTCATGCGCCACAGCAAGTCCTAAGTCCTGTTCCCTAAGTCAGTCTCTTCCAACCATAACAATTCTATGGTCTTTCTGACCTTGCTAAATGCCTGCTCTGGGCAAATAAAGCCCCTGAATTACTAGCATTTGTTTTACAAAGTATAAGAACTCCTGAGTCACATGTAGTATTATTTTAGGTGACACCATCTTTTTATCCAGCTAATTTTGCCTGTCATTGCGGTGTGGCATTGCAAGAATGACAGCATAATGGAAATATGAGGACGGTTTCTGACTCCACACATTTAGAGAATCTGGCTCTTTAAAGCTTCTTGGTTTCTCCTGAGACATAATTTGCCATGGTGGACTGTCTGAAATAAAAAAGGATGCAGGAAACTGCTAGACAAGTGCAGTTATTTTGCTCCCTGTGCTATTCTTAGGCCTTGCATTTCCGGTGGTCTCTGGCTTATTTCCCCATGAACACTTGTGCTGAATACTGGCAGGATGAAAACTAACACTGAGATTTGTCTGCTGGTTCCATTTCTGGCAAAATCCTTCTCTTCACCCCATTTGCCTCGCTCAGCTTCCCATGTCACATCCAGTCCTTTTCCTTCTCCTCCACAGGAAGGCTATTGTTGAAGCTTGCTCATTCCTCATCTGGGGTGTCCGTGTGGGTGAGTGCGTGTCTGTGTGTGCGGTGTGTTTCCTTCCAAGCCCATCTCCACAATGGGATCTGTCTCACCTGACACTTTACAAGTGAGATAATCAGTCTCTTCTCTCTTTAATCAGCAGCCATCCTTCCAAAACATCGTTCTTCCCATCCTAGTACAGGAATGACAAACCGGGCTTTGCAGATAACTATGCAAATCTTATTTCACATGCCTCTGCTCTAACTTTGGCTTGGAATATCATGTGGTGGCAAACAATGCCCTTTGGCTGGTGCAGCGCTCCTCCTTGCCACCTCTGGCTCCCCTGTGTCTCTGCTCCTCTAACGTCCAGCTCTGGCTCCTGCTCATGTTGTCCCTCAGGTTCAGTGTTGTTCTCCCATGGACTCTGGGGCACCTCCTCTTCTACCCTGACTTTGGACCTTATCTCTTTCTCTTCACCCAGCTCTGCCTTTGCCCTCACCCACATTTGATCCTTTGCAGAGCCCTAACTCAGAATCATCCCATCTTCTGAATAGTCCCAAATCTTCACACAGGGACCTCAGTGCAGGGGCTGCTCATCCCTCTTTTGCTGCATATTATTCCCAATATATACTTCTTCCTGGCAGGTGTGGTATCACTAATTGTCATAAATCAGTAGTGTGGGCGTTTGCCATATTTAAGCGAGTCTGATTTCTAATGGATTTTAACTTCCTGCTTGATCATGATTTCAGAGGGATTATGCTAAGACTGTAACAGGGTGTGCTCCTATGGACCAAGACTTGATGAATACTGCAACACATTGGAAAAGCTTCAGTCTGGCTTTTTAGACACCATAAAATCCATAATGGAGAGAAACTCAAAGAACTGATTTCTCTGATAATTTGTAAGAGTGATTTGCTAGTGATTTATAAAATGTAAGACCCAATTGAAGATGTTACTGAAGTTAGGCTGGTTGTAACCATCCTCTTTTTATTGGGATCCTCTGGATTATGCTAAGGATCATCCTCACAGCATTGTTCTGTCCACGAGAGGTCGGAGAGGGACTCTGTCCTCTGGGTGGCTTCCACCTCTCACCAGCTACCAACAGCTTTGTTCTTGTACTGGCTAATGGGGTCGAATCCATTGGGATACAATGAGGCAAAAGGGTCACCCATTATAAATAGACACAGAAGAAAACAGAACAGGATTTCTTAGGAAACCAAAAATAAGAATTACTTAGAATGGCAGTGAAGTGACCCAACTCCACCACTTTGGTTTGTGTACAATATTTTCTGTGCTGCCTTTTTACTGTAAACTTTTTGGAACAGAAATGTACACTTAAAATTCCACAGAGCATAGCAGAGACTTTACATTCATTAAACAAACAGAAACACAGCAAAGTTAATTACTGGCCATTTTTAAGTACGAGTATTTCTAGCTTAAATAGAGGGACACCAAGCATTTTAAGGCTAAAGCCAATATTAAATCCATTTTTGTATCATACTTAAAACCGACTCCTTAAAACCATTATTTATAGTTTAGAACTAAATTTGAGTTGAATGCCAGCTTCTAATTTGATGAAGGTTTTCTGTGTTCCAGATCTTGGACTTTTGGACAACTCACTTTGATTAATCACCAATGTTGTTTTGAAACATACTTTGTCCACTTTCATCTTCTGTCAGTTTTGTCAAATCTTTGCAGCTGATAAATGCTGGGCTTGATATCTTCAAATTGACAATATTTAAAATGCCTGGTGTAGTAGCAAAAATGCACAGCCATTTACTAGATATGGTGCAATACTCAAACTCAGAGCTACTTTCAAAGTCTTTAATAATCTAAAAATATCTGCTCGATTGAAATGATTGATGGCGCTTGCCTTAGAAAGTGTATCGTGTCTCACTCCCACTGAGTTCAAAACTTTATGGCCAGCTACCTCCCAGCTGGAGAAGGCCTTGAACAATAGTGGAATAAATCATGGGAAAAGCACAGCTTTTCTGGAAGATTTGTGTTGTTTTGTTTAGGTACGTTTTCTTTGTGGTATGGAATTAAGAAGCAGTTGTAGGACCAGAACATACGCAACTGGGTGGCAGGGTTGCATCCTGAGTTGGATTTCTCATTGAAAAGGTTGTTTCTCCTTGTTCGAACTTGGTTCTTCGTGGGCTTCAAATACACGATATAGCTGGTGGCAGGGTTTCCCTCTGTAAAATATTTCTTACTGAGGAACACTGGGAAAGATGGGAAACAGTTTCCTAATGACTGTTTTAAGCCAAACAAAACCTGTGAACAGCATGGCTCCGGCTGGAATGAAATTGCAAACTAGTAATCAAAACTAATGGTCTTTTCAGTCATCTACTGAAAAGAAAAGGCTTAAAAATTTTATGTCGTAATAGAATGTATACAGACACTCCAGAGGTTATTTCATATTATGGACAGAAGACCAGTCAAATCCTGCTTGCCCTGCAAACAGTTTATATCATTGGGATAGAATCTAATAGCAGAATAGGGAGAAACTGCCATGTACCATGATTCATGACTTAAAATTATATTTGGGGGATTTTGCCTTTCAGAAAAAAGGGCAAAATTATTTTCTTCCACTTAAGAGCAGTTCTTTGCTTTCAGTAAATCAGGAAGATAATTTATACGGAGTTGCAGAATGTTTCTGCCTCCTAATTCTGATATAAATAGGGAGGAGCTGCACTTATTTCAGGCTTGCGCCAAGGTGAATGAGAACAGCATAATATTGTTCTTCTGTTTGGTCATTCTTAGACATACAGCACCTTTCTGTATCGATTTTGTAATACATCCTCATAGGCAACACTAGTGCTGGCCTGAATCTAAGGGTGTGGATCCTTCTTTCAGCCTTAAAGAATTGTCATGCTAATCTTAATATACTGTATCTACTCTACTGGGTTTTAAGCCTTAAGTTGCTTCAACTTTTTAAAGATTGTTTTAGTTTTGAGACAATCTATTGATAAAACAATCACTGTTGATTACACAATTGCAAGTGAAAATGATGTAATGAAAAATAATAATTTCAGGGTTTAGATGTGCAAATGGTCCCTCTTTTTTACGTGCTCTATCTTACCAAAACTGCTGATGTAAAGGTGTGAATCTTGAATTAGAAAATTGTGAACCTTCTACAACTGAGCCTATTTGGTATTATCACAATGCATCAGATTACCCAACTAAAACTACCAATAAAAATTGTACCTCATATAAACTATACCAGTATAAACTACCACTACAGAGATGTGCAGGTCTTCTGTTCATAACAATCCAAGGGAAAAAGTATATGGCAGGTCAGAGAGGCATGTGAATGAAATTGTCACTAAATTAGATGATTAGTGCTTTTGTCACTACCTTTGCCTCCCTATTGTATCCCTGCCCATCAAATCTTGTCTTTGAATTCTGCTCTGCAGGCATGAAATGGATACTTCCTCTCCCAGTAAATCCTTTTGTATTCAAACAAAACAGAGCCTGAATGGGGAGACGCAATCGGGGCTCTTTCAAGAATAAAACCGTTAGCCCTGCCATATTTCTGCTGGCTCAACAAGCAGCTGAGTGGGATTTATCTGCGGGCAGATGGAGGTGACTAATGATGTAAGCAGAACTTTTTTGCATGGGTGACCTCCAAATGTTTAGCTAAATGATGTCTAGCAGGAAAGACGTGTCAGATCCATTTTTAAAAAGGAGTGTTCTTTCACATTTAGTACTTTGCTCAGCCTTTTTTTTTTGGTTTTGTTTTGCTTTTGTTTTAGTCCTTTTTATTTGGCGATTATTTTTTTTTCAGATTGGGACCTAGACATCTCCCTTTAGACAAAGTGTCTGCTTAATAGAAATTCAGCGGCACATATCCATCTCCAGATATAGCTGCATGCAGTTAATCCATTTGAGAACAAAAGGGAGAGTGTTCTGATGAAATTGCTTTGACTTGGTTTGGCTGAAAGATCCAGAATACATTACAGAGACCACCAAGTTTTATTGACTGTACTAATCCTCCTTAATTAAAGCCCTTGCGTAAGGCTGGGGTCTCCAAATTTGTGAATGTGTCAATTAAAACAGAACAAAATGAGGTTTCCTGTGGAGATCAGACATCTCCACCCAGGACTTGAACCCACTAAAATGAGCCAAGCTCCATGAATTGTGCTGTTTGAACCGATTTTGAAGCCCCCGCATTCTTCTTATCCTGATTCTGAGGCATGAGCTGGCTCTGCCTTATGATTATTTTTGGAGACTTTGGAGGCTTTTAGTCTTTTATCCAGAAACTTTATCCTTTTTGTCAGCAGAAGCTGAGCACTCTGCGATGTGCTATTTTCTCCCATGATGAAACCTCCTTTTGGAGGTGTTCCTGGGGAATCCCATTTTCCTGAGATGCTGCCCAGGTCCTCTGGAAGAGCATGTGCTGTTGACTTGTCATTGTTCAATGACCACCTCACTGGAATCAGTCCCAGGGCATGCAGGACACACCTCAGGGCTGGGGAGGACACCCCACATCTGCCTGAGTGAATCTGCAGCCCTGGGACAGTGGGAATGAGAGCTCCCAAACTCCAGCCCCGTGGCAGGGATGCGGCTCATAGTTTTCTGGTTGTGAGCAGCCACCCTACTTTGTACCTCGACTGGTGTAATAACCCAGAAACGGTTAAGGATTTTTGGAAACAGAAAAATGAAGTTGTTCGAATCTGAGATGTGACTCTGTGTTGCGGACTTGCTTACCATGGTGATTATCAGAACTGAAGTTAATTTCAGCAGGACTGAGGTCAGTGGTGCACAGGTACTTTATTTCTGCCCTGACTTCTTGAATGTGGGCACAACGTCATTTATTGAGGCTCCATAGACAGTCCAGAACCATTGCTTTCTTTGATTCTGACCTTTCATTAGTTACCTCATTTTAAAGCTCTCCTTTTACGTGGCTTAAGACAAGCCTAACCAGTTTGATGAACGTGCTGAAAGCATTCATGCTGCAGTGAGTTTGACTTTGTGGCTCAGCTCTTGTGTGTCCTGAACTCACTTTTGTGCTTTGCTAACGAGTAACTCAGCAGCAGCTGCTCTGTGGGACTGTCCCCGTGAATGCAGCACCTATGTGTGGGGTTGAAGCCAGATATATCTATCCTTTGATGTTCTTTAATTTTGTGCCCTCAGTATTTTCTTGATTGGGAGATTAGAGAAAATAAATCTGAGGGTATATTTGTATTTTTATCCCGTCTTTATAGGGAAATAAATCCTCCCTGCACAGCCTGGTGATAGAATTTTAAATATCGCTCTGTTCTTCATCCTCCCACCATTTATCAGGATGCCTGTCATCTCAAAGTCTCTGTCATCATTAGATATTTTATTCTCTGAATGTTAATTTATGATTCGGATGTTATTTGAAGGATAATTTGGTGGATTATATTTAACTGTTTCTGTTCATATTGCACTTTGAGCTGGCATTCAAATCAGTCTAATTTTCTGTGCCCAAATCCTACTGAAGTTTACCCAAGTACTTCACTCCCTCAATTCTTGGCAAATCACTTGAAGTGACCCTTAATCACTGGCTAAATAGGCTTAGCCAAGCTGAAACAGCATTAGTTTTTTTCGCAATATACTTTTCTCTCATCAAGCTGTCCCTCAAGTTCTGCAGTAAGTTCTATCCTGAAATGATGGAAGAATTTTGTTCAATTATACAAATTTGCATCCATATCTAGAAAAAAATACACAGGCCTATTGAATTCGATGGGTATCTTTCCATTTCCATTGCATTTGTGATCTGACTGTGACAGACGGGAATCTTTCAGTCCACTTCCCCAAGTATTTGCATTCTCTGTTTAGGCTTATAAGCCTAAAGCCTTCCTTAGGGAAATAAGGTCCAATCTTGTGTATTTTTTTGTTTGCAGAAAATAATTGAAAACCTTTGACTTGTTTATAGCTCTCCTTCATGGACTGACCCTGTTGTGTGCCATCTGAAAGGGAACTTCCCCCACAGCAAATCCCCCCTGTGATGACTTTGGAGAAATAAACATATGGCAACACAATGAAATTTCCGCGAATTTTATTTATGCAGGAATGCAAGCTTCTAATGAGTCAGAAACCTCCTTCCCGATTTATTTCTTTAAACATTTGTGGTATTCCTAGAGTGGCACTGGACGATAAACTGTTTAACTTTCTTGCTCAAATCTGTATGAATGAACTTAAATGAAAGCAAAATCCAGCCTATTTGTAAGTGGACACAGCGCAGTCAGTGGACATGTCACACACCCACCAGCCTTTTAGCGTAGCCCCAGGCTGCTACCTCATTAGCGCTGGCTGTGATTAGCAGAGAGCCAGTCAGTCCCATACTAACTCTGTCTCAGGAAAGATTTCTTATTGACAAGGTGGAGGCCAACACCGATGCTCTTTCTGGGGAACACTGCAAACGGTGCTGTGCTCAGTGTGATGGATTAGGCTGTCAGGGAAACAACATTTCTGAGCTACGCCAGGAGATGAAATGCCCTGTGCTGTTGGAAGTACTGTTTTACTGCATGTTAAAAGCTGTCACTACCTTCTCTACGTGATGTGTGCGGTGTTTTCTTCTTTTATTTCAAGGAAAGTGGAAAAGCACCATCGGGCAAGTGTGCCTAGCGTGCATAGTACTCTATTAATACTCTAATTTAATTTTTATGTGAAATCTTCAGCCGGCTCCAATGATGTTATTGGCCCCAGCCCAAAATTAAAAATTAAATGCAGAGAGAACATTTCAAGACGCCGCTCTACCATTGCATGGTCCCAAGTATCCTGAGGGTCCTGAGAGCAGCAGGAATGATTCAGTGATGCACGGTAAGACTGGGAGCACCCTGGCATCCCTGAGGTAGCTGGGGAAGAGCTGCATGGCTCCAGCTGAATAATGAAATGGAAATGTGAAGTTTGCTCTGGCTACTGTTTTGGGGTAAAGAGATGGACCTAAATGTCTCCTGTGCCCCATGCCCTGGTTAATCCATGTTGGCTCATGCTTGTGTGGAAAAAGTTAGCCTGAGGGTACAGAAATACTTTAGGGTGCTTGTAATCTGTGTCTGCTACTTGTTTGCCAATGCACATAGGGCGAGTGCAATGGGGTTGAGTGTTTGTGATGGCCACTCCTCTGGTGGGAGCTCCCACACCAGAGCAGGAGGGGCAGGGGGTCCTTTACAGCCCTGAAACACAAAATTGTAAATCAAAACACTTGCTTTTTCCTTAGAGAGAAGAACGACTCAGAGTCAAATCCTCATCTGGAGAAAGACAGTGGGATCCTTGTGCTTGCAGGGAAGTGGAGTGTTCATTGATACCAACAAGGCTTCCTGGCGCAAATGGCACATGTCCAGCTTTGCTGGTGTCTCCAACCACATGGAGCAGCTTTGGTAAGTGCCATGGGCCCCAAAATAATTAGCTTTGGTCCCATATTGCTTTGAGGCAGAGATACCTCACACCTGCGTGATCCTACAGAAAGGAGATGGTGAAGAGCAGCTCCTGTTGTCTGCTACAGGTACAAAAGAGGGTTTAAATATATGAAGGTGAGAGGCAGCTTCCTTCACTCCTTGCCATTTCCTTTGCTACTTTCTGTGCACCTCACAATAAACAACATGAGTGAGAGGTTTATTCTTAAAATGCTCTTTCATGTGAAAAATTAAATTGATACATAACGGGTGATGTCTGGTAGCTGACCAGACAGTTCCAGAGCTGAGAAAAAGTTGAGAAAAAACCCCAGCCAGTTCCAGAGCTCAGACCAGCTGAGCTCTGGACAAAAAGGGAAAAAAGAGCAAGCCAGAATATATGGTTGAATGAAATAAAGATAGATTTTGCCTGTCTTTGGGCCTCAAATAAAACATTTTAGGACTCAAGGGCCCAAATCACAAAAACTTGCAGATACAGCTATGCATGAGGATTTAGATCTTCAGAGTTAAACTAGAAGACAGACCTGGCAACAAAAGACAAAATCAACACTTTTTCAGTGGATACTGGCAAAATATAAGGAATAGTTCCTTAGCTTGTATTGATTTTACCTTTTTCCAATTGCACATTGTGGCTACAGGTGATGCCTTTGCTCTATCATATATGCTTGATGTTCAGACATGCCTGGTTCTTGTGGTTGCTACCCCGGTCACTGTATTATCAGGAATTTCTACATTTCTTTTGTATGTTTTGCAGCTTGAGGAGCTTATACACACATGTGGGAGAAGAAATTTGTTTAAAATTTTAGATGTGATTTTAGCAAATATACACTAAAAAGTCTAAACAGCATATTGTTTGAGTTCCAGGTGATTCCTGGGGGAGGTAGTGAAGAGAAGAACCTTGCAGCGTGAGACTGCATACAACTACTCTGAAGCACAATCTCTACATGCTGGTGAGTGTATTTTAATTCTACTTTTAAATCAAGCTTTCATAGCTGCTTCTTGGTCTGAACACATGCCTGGCCTTACGTATGAAATGTAGTGCTGGGGTGATCCATAATAAATATGCAAATTGCCAAAGTGAGGATTCAATAACAGGGTTACAGAACTAGAGGTAGAGCTGATGTAAATATTATGAGAAAAAAACAACAGAAATCTTCTCAACATAGAATATGTTAGAAGTCCCAAACCATCTCCATCTTGATCATTCACACTATCTCTGGAAAATAATAAAAATAAACCATTGAAAATTAAATTACTACATTAATTGATTAAGCCATATAAACCACAACAATGGTTTATAAAATTGTTACAACTTCCTGCAATAGGAGCTGAATATTTGAAATCTTTGAACTGGGAGTAGGGGGTTTCTTTGTTTTCCTGCTGGTTTTAGGCCCCTTCTCTGTGTTCGTGACAAAACTAAAACTTTAGGGCAGGAATCTCAAAGTGTCCTACCAAAGGGTCAGTACTTCCCCTTCACAGCTGCGGGAAGTTGGGATGTGGAGGAGTTGAGTCACTTGGCCAGGATCTCAGAGGTCAATAGCGTTGCTAGGAATAGAAATGAGATCTTCTGGTTCTACTAATTTTTAGGAATTTCTGTGTTGCCCTTGTAGAAAGAGTTTAGCAAAGTTTTCACTGCTCTTGTAACAGTGGAACATGCTGACAGAGCAGCCAAGAAATCTTTATTCCACAGCACCTCTTAGCTGTGGTGCACCTGTGTTTAAGCCAATATAAAACAAAAAATAATAAGCCGTAAATTTTGGGTGCTTGACCTGAGACACTTCGGTATTTTTTTATCTTTATGAACCTTGAAGTGTCTCAGCTTGTGCACACAAAGAGATAACTGAAAAGAGGTGGGGAAATGATGCAGAGCGGAATCCTGTCACCTCCACTAAGAGCTTTTACAAGCTGAATTTCATGAGCCTGTTTTCACATTCAATGAATTGTAGCAGTGGTGAGTAGGATCACAGGAGCTAATTGCAAGGTACAGCTCTGCTGAGGGAGGGAGTTGAAAATAAGGGCGTGTAGCAGCCTTAAAGGTTGAGGTTTACTAACATCAATTTTTTTGTGCTAATTAAAGTTACGTAGTGGAATCTGCCAGGTTTACCTATGTACGAAAAGCCATAACTGAGCTGAAGACCCTACAATATTTAACAGAAGAATAATTTACATTTTTGCTTAAAAAAAAAAGAAAGGTACAAACCTGAACCCTTTGGGAATCCAACATCTGTTTTGGAAAGGGGCTAAAGAGGTTACCCCCCACTCCTGTCCCCTGCAGGTTGGGACAGGAGAGGAAAACAGGAAGTTTTATTCATCTTACTTTCTCCATTTTCCAAGTTGCAGTCTCCAGCTGTTTCCACCAACTTTGTTTTCTGAAAAAAGAAAAAAAAAAGAAAAAAAAAAAAAGAAGAGACCTCTATAGAGCTCTTTAGCTTTCTTTAAAGTGGCTCTTTGTTGAAACTTACATTGCATTTTTTTTAACAATTCCAGAGTAGTCTTCTTTCTTCTTTTCCCAAAACAAACATCTCTTACCCAGCTTCTCCTCAGCCTGAAATAAAAGAAACAAAGCAAAATGAAAACAGTGGGCTGGGGGGAACAGGGGGCGGAATGGTGTCTAGAAGAAATGTGGCCGTGTGATGTCAGACCTCGGACGTCCATCGCAGGTGACAAGTGAAAGCCTACCAGCAGGCAAACAGCAAGGGCGCCTTCCAGTTTGCCTCAAATCAACAACATTTTACAGAATGTTCCCAGATAAAGAGTGACTGTAGCTCTTGGTGTTTAGGGACTGCTGGACTGGTATTTTAAGTGATGTTCTGTATGTCACTTGCAGGGCAAGTTCTCCCAAGTATCTCCCTTCCCAGAAGTGCATTAAGTGACATGGAGAAACTGGCTGCTGTCTTCCTCACCTCCTTTTGTGTGGGAGCATGGCCAGAACCCCCTGCAAATGCTGGGGATCGATTAGCCATCTTTGATGAGGCAGTTGAAATAGTTGATGCTGCTGTCCCTTCCTCTCTTTCTTTCCAGCTCGGGGAAGTGAGATTATTGGGTGTTTTTTATACGGTGCCTGGAAACAACTGTCTGAAGCAGAGAGGGATACTCTGCAGAGTTGTCTTTTTATTTCCCAAGTCCAGCTCATGTTTTGGGCTGTGTGGCCCAAAGCAGCAAATTTTATCTACAGGCAACTAATTCTCCAATGTTAAGGCCAAATTATGAGTACTTTTGGGTGAGAATTTCAATACAATCTTTATTTCTCTATCTTGTGGTTTGTTTTTTGGTTTGATTTTTTTTTTTAATGCCTCATATTAGCACGACTATCATCAGTACAGGGTGTTTAAACAGTTGGACATATAATGCAAGGTTTTATATAACCAACTTTTATTCATACTGGAGATATACCTATTCTTGTCTCCTGAAACATTTCCTGGTTTTTAGCAGCTTATAATTTTGTGAGGATTTTACAATTCCAATGTTAAGGGTCTGCTTTGGACTGATTTCTCCTGGAAATTTTCTGTAAAGTTGTTAGTTGTTAGATGTTGCTAAGAATGAAGTAATGGGGGGGAAAAAAGAGCTTCTTTTTGTTGACTAAAGGTTTTCTAAAGGAAAAGTGATGAGTTTCAAATCAAAGCCCATAGCTGGAACTTGAGGGGAGAAACTATGAATGGCTGAGTAACTGTAAGTCCGCCAAGGGTACTATATCTATAGAAGGAGAAATGGAACTGGCTGAGGGAAAAGATGAAGATAAGGACCCAACAAGGCCGAGAAGATTAAGAAGCAGCTGGTGGAGAAATGAGCCAGGTAGTCAAGGTGTGTGTCCCAGCTCACTGGTGGTGGTCTCTGACACCTATCACCATTTTCTGTCATGCCATTAACCAAACAGCAGAGATGTGTGCCGTGGATTTAAAGGCCCCATTTAAAGACCCCACCTGGTAACCCTGGTGTCAGCACAATGCCACAAACTTTTTGGAATTTTCCCTCTTTTGGAAAAACAAGCAAAATACATGCCAACTGAAGAACATATTACTAAAACTGAAAACTTTGCTACTTACTGTGTTTACACAGGTTGTCTTTCATGACAAGGTTCCTTCTATAAGCAGTATGGAAAGTTCCGGGAACTGATTACGGTTATGCAATTAAAGACATTATAAGACCCCTTCCCACTTCATCGGTCCCAGAAATGGGAGGCAGTATAGAGAACGAGACAGAATTTGGGAAGAGAGCATATGGCAAGGGAGTGACGTTCTACCCTGGAGAATTGGATACTGTCCCTTTTTCTGTCACTCAGCTCCCGTGCGATGATAGCTGAATCACTCGAGCCAATCTTTTCAGAAGCTGTCAATAATTTTGCATTGCTTTTATTCTTGGTGCGGGACTTGTAGGCGTGCTGAACTTTCACAGCCGCAGATGAAGTCAGTGGGAGCCGTGCTCCGAACACAAAACAATATTCCAAAAAATCTGATTTGGGGAATTTAAAATTGTGTCCAACATGGTTACATTTGGCCTTAATCTTCCAGGGACCCACCAGCTTTCTGCATGAAGGGATACTGCCAAGCCTCGCTTCGAAGTGATGCTGAGCGGGAAGTTTGCTGTGAAGTTCTCTGTTATGAGGGAGTTGTGTGCTCAGCTGGGTGTGCTGTTTTAAGGGTAAATAGAGCAATATTATCACTTTCCTAGCTGAAACTTATATGAGCTGGATAAATATCTAAATAAAAATTCTGGGTCAGAAGGATTGTTCCAGCTAGGAAGAGAAATTGATGTTTTCTGAAATGAGGTTTCTCTGATGCAATCCCATTTAATTGCAAAGGAAATACAAATTCCTTTTTCTCTTCACACAGCAAGAGTTGCAGAAAAGGCATGGCCTCTGTTTACAGCTCAAGTCTATTTTCCATTAAACACTTAGTATAAAAGCTCTTTTTCCCTTTTCTCTTAGCTTTTCTCAGAGGCACATTCCTGGCCCTTGTTATGTCTGTGATGTTGGCTTTTTCCCTGCCACCATCTGTCTTTTCGTTTGATCTTTTTGTCTCTCTCTCATAGACACCCAACTGGTCACAAAACAATGGCCAGAAAAACCCTTCCACCCATGTGTCTTGCAGGTGCCCTTGTTTTGGACAGTGACATGTGCTGGTGGTTGGAAGGAAAGTTTCAGTAGATTCAGATATCTGGTCCCATAATGAACTTAACTGTTTCTTACAACTGAGGGTTATAAGGGTAATGTTAACCTTGACTTAGAGAGATTTTACCCCAAGTGCTAATGAAACTGTTGATGAGAGATTGTACTGTTTCTCAGCAGCATTGAGAAACATTGGAAGCAGAACACTTGAGGCTGTGCAAGAGAACAAAGGACCTTTCATCTTCTTCTGGTTACAGTCTCTGTGCTTCATCTAGACATAAACTTGATGCTCTTCCTCAAAGCTGTTGTGACTTATAAGTTTGAAGAAATGTATTTCATGCATTTGAGCATTACCATACTTCTTAATTCATCTCAAAGTTATATTTAATTGCCTAAGTATGAGTTGTCTGAGAAAATAATATCTAGGTCTAATATATTGCTTCTCATAACCACTGCTTCTCATAGGTCACTCTTGAAGTTTATCCAGTGAATTATAGAATCACAGAAGTGCTGGCTGGAACATCTCCTGGAGGTCTTCAGTCCAGCCTCCCACTCAGAGCAGGTCACTATTGCTGGAGGTAAAGCAGGTCAGTCACGAATTTTTCTATTAAGCCTTGAAAACTGTCAAGGGTGGAGAATCCTCAGCCTCCCTGGGGAACCTTTTCCAGTGCTGCACTGCCCTCCTCCTGGTGGAGCTTCTCCTAAAGCTCAACCTGAACCTCCCAAGGTGCAATATGTCCCTCTTCTTATGCCATTTACCACTAGGAAGAAGAGTTTGATGCCCTTATCTTTGTAGCTCTCTTTCAAGTAGTAGTGTGCTACTGTTAGTCCGTTTTAGTCTCCCGGGGTAAACAAGCCAACTTTCCTGACCTGCCCTTGAATAACCTGCAGTCCTGGTCCCTGACCATCTTGGTCAGCCTTCTGTTGGCTTCTATCCAGCTTTGCGTTATCCCTTTTGAACTGGGAGTCCCCAAACTGGACACAGTATACCAAGTGCAGCCTGACCTGCTGAGTAGGGACAGGAATAATAACTGTTTGCCATCCTCTTCCTCACATCACCCAGTATGAGATTTGCTTTACATTATTATTCAACATGGTGTCCACTGTGGTACTCGGGGTGTTTTCAGCAGGGCTACTCCTCAGCCATTTACTTCACAGCTTGTGTTGATGTGAAGGACTGTCCTGACCCAGTTTTTGTTGAACTTGGTTTCTCAACATCATTCTGGATCAAAACTCCATTGTTCATAATGCTAAATTTAGTATTGTCTAAAAATTTGCTGTGGGTGGATTCAGTCTCTTCATCCAGGTTTCTGAAGAAGCCCCTGAACACTATCAGTCCCAGTGCTAACCTCTGAGGGACTCTGCTTATTCCTAGCTGCCACTCCATCATTGATAACTACCCCGTAAGCCTGGAGTTCAGCCAATTTTCAGCCTAAGTGACAGTCTATTTTTAAATGTCAGAAACGTATTCAATATTGATTACTCTATTCCTTGTTTATCTGAATAACACTTTAGTCACTGCACTATTCCAGTGTATTCATTCCAGTTGTGAATTCAGTAATATGTCTTTTTGTGAAGTTCTTCACTTGGATAAGCAGAGAGTAACCCATACATAGTGCTATTTTGTAGGTTTTTAAAATATAGATATGAAATGGTCAGCTCACTGGTCATTACTGAAAACAAGTAAACAATGAAAGGAAGTCTTGTCTAAAGCTCACTGCAGTCTTTAGTTGACACATCCTTGAGTTTTAAAATTTTTCTATAGTAAATAATTAGCAAAATCTGAGATCCTTTCAAAGACAAGATATACAAAAAGTATTCTTTTGCAGCACTAAGATAAATTAGTAATGTGAAAAGAAAGTCTGTATTCCATGTACAAAGACCACATGGCAATCACCAAAATTAAGACTTCTTCACTTCCTCAAAATAGAAAAGTCAGTCTGTTAACAATCAGATTCTTTACTTTGGACTAGCCTAGCATCCAAAACTTTTGTCTGAGTAGATTTAGCTGATTCGTTCTTTCCATTTAAGTTTAGAAGTTTCAGCAGGCTTAGGTTTCTTATTTGAGACCAAAGCAATCCTGGCATTTATCTGCTTATGTAAGAATCTCATCTTTGATTGAAAGAGCAAAGCAAAACATAGAGATGATGAAGGTTTCAAAAGATCTCTTTTGAATAAGAGCTTTAATCCCACCATGAACTGATTCCTCATGTACAAACGGATTGACAGTCAGAGGTAAGTCCGTACTCCAGCACCCTTCTACAAGCTTGGTGCTTAGGGGTGTGCTGGGTATCGGGTAGTTTAGGCCAAACTCAGGATATTTATGGGTGCAACTGGCTTTATTATTTTTCTTGATTAGCAAGTTTGAATTCTTCTGGAGCCCATGCTTTTCAAAAAGACAAATTAGAAGCTTTTTGGAAGAAAACTGCAGGAATGATTCAACTGGAAAATTTTCCTTATAGTGAGAGATTGAAGAAAAAGTTAACAGATCTCTATCTTGGTCTCAAAATACTTATGTAAGGAAATTATTTTTTCTGAGAAGGGATGACTCAAGATTTATAACAGCAGAAGGGGATTTTAGCTGTGGAATCCAAACCCAGACAAAATTATGCTGGAAATATGGTGCATATTTTTAATAGCAACATTCATATGATGAATCCTTATTCATGAGTGTCTAGAAGTCAAGAATGAATGTCTTTCCAACCATTGCACTTGAGCAGTAGTGGGTCAGGTGCAGGAATGGCTGGCAGAGATGTTGGGCTGGACCATCCTGAAAATCTAATAAGGTAATCTAACTAATAGCTCAGGCCAAGTTTCCTGCTGCTGCCTTCTCTTGTCCTCCCTCTTGCTTCTCCCCACATAAGTTCTCTGCTGCCAGCTCCAGCTGCTGCCTCTTGTCCTCGTTGCATTGCTTCCTTGCCAAGCCTCCTCATGTTCCACACCTCCAGTAGACCGACAACTGACTTGGGCAACGCTATTGGCTTTTATTAGTGCTACTAATGTAATGCCACCTCAAGCTGCGATGTGAGATGTCTCACCAGGCAGGAACATACCTTGCTGGCAGGAACAGGCAGACCAAGACAACACAAACAAGCTCTTCCCTGTCCATCTGAAAGCACAGAAGAGTCCTAACGGCAGGACTTGAACTGCATCAGCACTTCTTGTAGCTCTTTTCTATTAACAGTTTCAGACCGTATCTGAACTATGTACAGAAAACTGATTCTTGTTTGGTTCTGAGTTAGGTAAAAACAGAAAGATTATGACACTTAGATGAATGTGGTTGAAGATCAAGGGAGGTGGTTTAGGGTTATTGCTATTTTTTTCCATCTGTCCATGGCCAGTTAAAAAACTCTGCATTACCTTTTAGAAATCCATTTGTGGAAAGGAGGGGGAGTATCCAGGCACAGAAACACAACATGTTCTGGCATATCTAGTGCAAAGTAAGGTTTTTTTCTCTTTTATTTTAAACAATGACATTGAAAACAAATGGATAGATGAAAAGAAACAGTACCCTCCGTGAGGTTTCAGCTTTAATAAACCGTGTTACAGAACCCGGGTCTTTCACCATATGGTGGGACCTGACACATCTTCAACATTTCCACTGTCTTTTTGGACAAAAATCAAGAGTTAAGGACCTGGCAAAACAAATACATGACTGAAAATGTGTGTGTTATTAGCACGAGAGTGCTTTTGGCAGGCATGTTTTTGGTATTCCTGTGCTAGTGTTTTACTGGCTCTCTGCTGCTGTAAACAAATCTGAAAGGGGAGGAAGATTTAGAAGCCAACTAATGAGCGTGAACGCTACAGAAAGGAAATGAAGATGAATGGCCATTGACCCTGTGTTCGCTTATTAGGCAGCAATTAATTTTTCAACTGATAAAACCACTTCATCCTATCAGATCCCTGTGGTGGAATTAGACAGTCAATATTTGGGGGCCTGTGTTTCCCAATAACACCCACAGGGCAAGGCTTTTCCAGTCGCCCATGAGTCTCGTCTGGTATTCTCCATCCTGGATTCCTCTGCAGTGTCATTAGGATCAGCCTTCCCCTTAATTGCCCATCTGGGTGACATCGAAGGATGTTGGCACTTTTGTTGGCCCTGCTTGATTTTGAAATAGAGAAAGTGAAAGGCTGTGCCTTGGAGCCAAAACTCTATGAATAGCGGATTTTCACCTCCAGAAGAGCATTACAACTGATTTCCACTGTATAATGGAAGGCAATTATAACATCGTGTATGCTTTGTCCGGAGCTGATTCTCCAGCTGTTGAAACAGTATCTTTTTACATTAAATTAAACCAAACTGCAGCCAGCATCAACATTGAGCTCCAAAAACGTAACGGCCCAAATCTTTTCGGCCAGATGCTGATCTCTGAAACACTGGTGTCAATCTAGGGAAATTCCAGGTTTACACTTACGTATTTGAGATCGAGGAGCTGATTTTGGGGCAGTGATCTGCTTTCACAGGTGTGTCTTATTTTAAGGTGCCATAAAACCAGTTTCTCTCCACCACTCTAAAGCTGTTGAAGATTAAAGATAAACATTATTGGTAAACAAAGAAACAAAAAAGGTGATTAAAAAAGGCATATATTTCTATCTCAGTTAAATTCTAGTTAAAGAAAGAACATCTCTAGGACATTTCCTTTTCATCAATTACAGCAAAACCCAAACTAAGCTGGCAGAGTACAATTTTAAAAATGTTATTTCTTAAACAGAAAAAGATTCCCACAGACTTTATAGTGGAAACTTAGAGAACTGAGTTTTGTTCATTCTCTTTTTTTGCCATCATGTGTAAATCTTCAGTTTTTATTAAAGACAACTGATATAAAGATTGTTCCATCACACTCCCTATTATCCTAGCCTGGCTTTGCTACGAAAAATCCTTGGGGCACTTGGTGAGAAACTTTTGTTTTGGTGGTTTTTTTCAGTGCCAGACACTCAGCATTTGAGGGGAGGGGAATGGAAGTAAAATAAAATTTCTCAAACTGAAAAAAAGTGTATATGTCGTTGGGAGGAGTGGTTTCATGCTGCTATACCTCAAAAATAGCTGAAGGGAATTTTCCAGCAACTTCCACATACCGTGCACAGTTCATCCCTGGACTGGGACCAAACATGGAAAGGATCATTCCCCAAAGGAGAATTTGGGAGGGTTTTAAATAATATGTGAAAACAGAGAGTGATAATGGAAATCTGCCTGTAAAGAGAACTCTTCCAGCCTATGTTGAATGAAATACTGCCTTAAGGAAACTTTCTTCAGTACACAACAGCATTTAAAGTGAAGTACCCAGGTAATATTTTTTACAGTCAAGGTGGTGAAACACTGGCCGATGTTGCCCAGAGAGGTGGTAGATGCCCCATCCCTGGAAACATTCAAGGTCAGGTTGGATGGGGCTCTGAGCAACCTGCTCTTGTTGAGGATGTCCCTGCTTATTGCGGGGGGCTTGGACTAGGTGACCTTTAAAGGTCCCTTCCAACCCAAGCTATTCTGTGATTCTAACATTGTACCTCCCTCATGTCCTGTGTGTTCACACCCGGCCCAAAGCCCCTGCAGCCAAGGCTTGGCACGTTTGCAGGCAGAGCTATGCCAACCCAGCTGCAATCCCCAGGCGTGCGCTGGCTGCCGGAGCCATCCTGGGGAGACGCCTCTGAAGCATGATACAGCACCAGGAAAAAGCCCTGGCTTGTCTTCACCACCCAAACTGGAGTTCAGTGGCTAAGAGTCTCGCTCCTTTCTTGCTGTCACATATCATGCTTGAGTGTTGCGTGTGGGGACGGTGATGTTCCAAGTGATCATCGCCCTTTGCAACAGGCAACTCACCAGGCATGGTGAAAGGAACATAAATCTCATACACAAAAAAGTGCTGGGGCAAGAAAAGTAACAGTACCTTCATCTGTCCCCGACCTTGAAATAAAGTAATCCACCTCAGTTGGGGGCAGGGGGAAGGAAAAATACTTTCTTTTGTTACTCTCTTCCTTATAGAAGAAAATCTCCCATTTTCCTGTTAGGTTTTCATCAGTACAGACCATGTAATATGATTATGTATTTATGCATCAGCTTTTCCATATCCTGTCATTTCAATAAACCCAAGCAAACAATGGGATCACTTAAGCCTTTAGTATTTTTGTATTTTAACAACTCTTCCAAACAAGATTCAGCATGTTGCAAGGCAGCTTCATGTTTTGCCTCGATGATTTGCTTTACTTCTAGAATGGTGAGATTCTTATCTATTTCATAACATGAAAAAAAGAGGAACTTATCCTCTCTCCTCATTCCTTTCCACCCCAAAAGCTTTTCTTATCTTTTAATTTAGCAACATGATATGAAATACATGAGACTTGAATCCTCAAGCATGGTCTCAGCGGTTTCAGCATGAATTATGCTTTGCAGGTTTGTATGTAAAAATAGCAACAGTAAAACCAAACTGATTGCTGGGCCAAAACCCCTTAAGCAACAGAATGGATATGGTGGTTGTAAAGCAGTCCAGGATAACATGGTATGAGAAACGCAAGCTGAAGTGCCCTTCCACGTGCATTTAAAAATTTACATGTTAAAATATATGACCCACTGACTCATCTATATTCTGCTTTATTACCCTTCTGGTAATGCCATACAAAGATACCTTGGCTAACCTCATTCTTATTTTGTCGAGGTGCACATGCCAAGAAGCGCCGGCCAAGAGTAAATTCTGCAGAGCAGCTTACTTTCATTCACAGGGAATACCCAGCCAGCTAGTGATGCGAGTGATCCATGCGTGGATGAGAACGACTCTGCCCAGGACTACTGCTCTGCTCGCAATATTCTTCTGCAAATGCTCAGCTGTTGCATATATTCATATAGGGTCCCTCTTGCCTGGGATAAACAAACACAACAGCAAGCTCCAGCAGAAATAGGAAACCCAGACTGAAGAATGAGACCACACATAAAATAAACAGTGACACGTCAAGGTAGTATTTATTCTTCAAATGTTTATTATTTATTTGTATTGTGGCAGTGCTTAAAGCCCAGGGCTACTTCATGCTAACCATTATGTACGCTTAATAAAAAGCCTGAGCTTCAGCGGTGGGCCTGTTTGCCTCTCCGTTTACATTTGTTGGTTTTATATCACTCATTTGACTTTGGAATATCAAAGCTTTAGAGGAAATCTCATCCACCTCCCTTCCTTTCAGACCTGAAATCCCAAGAGCTCCAATTCAAATCTTCTCCTGTATATTTATTGCTTACTAAATGAGATACAGGAAAGGATTATAATTCAGGCTGCAAAATTCTGCCTTCAAAAGCTAGGAAATGCCAAATTAAGTATGTAATAGCAATACAGTCCTCTTAGGTATTATATACGTTATGATACAAGACATAATTTTTCCTTTCCGCTGGCAACATTGCCTCATTCAGTGCTGGCAAGGGAATCAATGAGCCTCAATATTCTCTTTTATTCAGGTGGCTGAATGTACCTTGTATACGTCTTTCGTTGCATGCTAGTCAAAGCCCTGGGTGAAAACTGAACATTTAGTTCCTTGGTTTTTCTGTGGTGCACCTTGTTTTTGTACTTATTTGAAGGCTTCATGAACATTTATAAGTTTTTATTCAGAATATCTCTGGGGGTGGTTCTCTTTTTACATTACAGGCGAAAAACTATGGAGGGGGCTGGAACTTTTGCCAGATAATCTCATGGATGTTTGCTCATTTCAGAAAAATAAAGAGATTGGGGAAACTGAGGTAGCTTTCCAGGGTCTGGAGGCAAGTATGC
The DNA here is from genome assembly GCA_013399435.1 of Arenaria interpres. NCBI lineage: Eukaryota > Metazoa > Chordata > Aves > Charadriiformes > Scolopacidae > Arenaria > Arenaria interpres. Next base: position 351,273 of record VXAK01013184.1, on the reverse strand, counting down.
CCCCTGAGGACAGTCCTCTTGCTGTTCCCTGAAGCTTCTTCACTAATCTTCTCCAATCTCTCTGACATTCCTCCCTTTGCTTCTCCAGTCTTCCTTCCTCAGGCATTTCATCACAGTCTAAGCTCCTTCAGGTTTTAAGTTGTCCTCTCTGAACTCACAGCCCAAGTGACAAAACATCCTCCTCATGACCCAGTCTCTCCCTCTCCCATTGTCAAGGATACACTTGACGTCTACAGGAAAGGAATATGACCAGGATTTTGACAGGAAGACTCCAGCACCTCAAGGACTAGACCAGATTTCCTCTAGTGCTTTTAAAACCAAGGTCTGGGACTGAAACTGTATTTCATTTGGTACCCATCTAATGCTCCAGGACAGGAATGGCCTTCTTTCAGATACTCTTTCCTTCTTGTAAAATTCCCACCATTTCTCAGGGATGTTTGAGAACAAGCTGCCAAGGGATCTTTTTTTACTCTTCACTGTTGTAAATTCCTTGCCCTAAACCGCTTTACACAATTTGCAGTGTCAACTCCAAGTTCTGGGAACAACAAACAACTTCCTAGATTATTGCATAAGACTTGGAGATTCATCAGCTGTGCTTGAGAGTCCTTTAGGTATTTGGTGATCTGTGGGCGATGCTGTAAGATTCACTTATTTCCCCTTGCCGTTTCCAAAGTAAGAAATTCTGGCTGGAGGTGGGATATGTGACAGAGGAACAACAGTGGGAAGTCTGTCAGGGAAAGTCTTGAATGCCTCCTGGGCATGCTGTAGCTCCAGTTACAGCCCAGCTCTCACATGGTTTTTTATCTAGAAAAACTTTGATGTAATCAACATGCAGATTAAAATAAGCATTAGAGCTGCATCTGCACTAAGACTTTCATTGCTACCTGTATCTTCTGCAGGACAGGCTGGCTCAACAGTGCTTTGTGATACATGTCACAGAGCATGCATCAAGATGAGAAACCCCAATCTTCTTGCGGAGTGCCCCAGTGACACCTGAAGTAAAAGTGAGGGGATGAACCAACAGCGGGCTCTGGTTGTTGTTGCCCCAATGTGGCCTCCTTTACACCTCAGTGTCTGCTGGGTGCTCCTGGGCACCTTGGTGACATGACTCCGGGCAGCATCACGGGCTGGCCAGAGCAGCAAGGACCTCACATCGATTCCATAGATGTTCAACTGATAGTCTTTGAGGAGTCTCAAATACATTTGGAAAGCATTTGAGAAATATCCCTGAAGCCTCAGCTCTGCTCTGGATAGAGATTTATTGCTGTAGAAAGCGGGCATTTCTAGAAAGAGGTGGCTGACTCAAGAAATTCAGCATTCTGAGTTAACACAATTGTCAGAGTGCCCTTGATTACAATTGCTAAAGGTGAAAGTAATATGACCTGAATTTGCTGGTTTCAGTTACATTTGTTGTGTTAAAAACCTTCGAAACCATCACAATTGTGACGTAGGACTTTTATATGAACAGCCAAGAGCTGGTGCCTTGGCTCCCGTGTGCTCTTCCTTCCCAGATGACCGCATGGGATCAAGCTGATGCATTGTGTTGCTCGCACACCCCATCCAGCATCCCATGTCCCACACCAGCAAAGGGTGAGTAAATTCCCACACAGGAGAAACTTCAGAGTTGTTGCAGAGCAATCAGGTTTTCAAACGCTACCACTAGCTTTTCCTGTCTCTGCGGCTGGACTCCAGGTTTGGTTTTTTTTTTTTTCCCCAGGAGCAGATTTTTATGTCTGGGAGCCTTGCTGTGGCTCCTGGCCACATGCTGCTCCTCCAGCCCCGCAGCTCCGCTGCTGGCATCCCTCTCCGAGCCTTGTGACAGCAGAGGGCAGCAAGAGACAGAGAAGATCTTTTCATAAAGTGGGTCAAGTTCTACTTTCTGGCATTTACTCTTCGGATACAGTGGTTGCAAAAATTGCCTGTGGTTCCTCTGCCTGCTCCCCTGCTGCCGGCTCTGGGTTTGGATGCTGCACCGGCATCTCGTGCCATCCCCGGCAGGGCGATGCTCTTCGCAGGGACACGGCAAGCAGGAAATATGGCCTTGCACAGCCCTGCATCACAAAGCGGGTTAGAAAGGGAATCGTGCTGATTTTGGAGACTTTGCCCAGTTACAAGAGCTGCCATATGGCATTTTATCATGCTCGTGTTGAAAAGCTATAAAAATCTGAGATTAGCTACGGTTGGCTTTCACCGCGCAGCAAAATATATCACTTACTTTAACTATGAATAAATAATTTCTTATATAATAATGAGAGCTGCTGGGTTGCATTCCTTTTCTTCTCTGCTCTGCACAGCTCTGAAGAGAGATGTATGTTTGGAAAATGTTTTGCATTGAAGGACAAAGCAAACAGGTCACTGTGACTGTGTGATTTTTAATAAAAGGCATTTTTTCCCCTATAGACTCGTAAAAATGGACCATCTTTGCTTGCTTAGCTAGTGTTAGGTAAACAAAACCTGGGGTAATGCAACTTTCTCTTGACCCTCCCGCCAGCAGGTACCCTAAATAGGTTGTGTTGGTGCAGGGTGGAAACCCAGCTGCTGGTATCCTCTCAGGTGATAGCACTAAGGGAAAATCAGTTTCCTGAAGGTGAGAGCAGCTGGCCACAAATGGAGGAACTGAAACTGCCCTCACAGTTGGCCCTCATGCCTACCTGTGAAGCACCATGTTGGGAATGTGTAATCGATAATGTATGTGACTCTATGCAGGTACAAACCAGCTCTGTGATCTGGCAGGAGCAAGTGCAGCGGGGTGGTTCCTCTGCTTGTGTGCCCTTGCAGCGACAGCAGCCATGTCCAGCTTGTACGTCATCTTCAGAAACAGTCTCGTTGTCTGAAAGGTGAGTGGCCTTCAGCTCTTCACATCGTTAAGCTTGTCTGGTCAGATTGAATTATTTCCATACTGAAAAAATATTTGCAAAATTCAGCACAATCTTCATGTTAGAGAGACTTCTTACACACAGAGAATAGTTGTGGGGTTTCCTTCCTATAGTGTGGAAAGAGCAATTGGGCTCGTGGCCTTCTAAAAGTCTGTTTCTCCAGGGCAGGGACAGAAGATGCTTAAAGAAGCATGGCAAGTGGTTTGGAGGATTTGAGAGCTGTGCATGGGGAGCGATAGAGGAGGAGGCAGAATGTGAAAAACAGTCTGAAGGGACCATCACTTTTAATAAAAATATTTTTCGGAAGAAGAGTATACTTTTGACCTGTTTGTGGTTGTAATTTCTCTTAATATTGTAAACTGAGACAGAGCACTGTCATGTAAGCATGTAGCAGAGTGAAGCTGGCTGGTCTAGTTTCACTGAAACTCAAGAAGTTCATTCCAGCTCGGATTCTCAATCAGTTAGTGGTAAACATTGTTCCTTCTAAGCAATCACGAGCGTGCTCTGCTACATGTTCTACTTCTCACAGCTGCCACCAAGCAGCATGCACCTCCACTGAGTGTGGGGTCAAACCCTGGCATTTCTTCCTGCTATCATTAGCTGGCAAAGTGATAAAATAATACTCAGCGTGACAGGGCAGCTTTTGATGGCATGCAGCTTTTTCCCCAGGCCCTCCAGTTTCATCCAGTGAAGTTATTCTTATATTATTTTGTAATGTACTCCTAAGGCTTATATATTTTTTGTTTAAACGTCTTCAGTTTGGACCATCTTCCAACATTAATTCCATCTTTCAATGCTAAATGAAATTTATTTGATAAAACTAATTGTATTCAGTGTTGCTATAACCTAAGACCTGTGTGCTGATGTTTTTTCAAGTTCAATATTGCTCTCAACTGAGAAATTTTCAAGTGGATTTTAGAAGCACACCATCTTCCAAGGGGAAAAAACCCCAACTGCAGTGTTTATTGACCAAAAACTCTACATCATGGAAGCTTGCTCCACTTCTTTACCATATCTGTTGTAGTTGTGATTTTCCAAAGACTTCTAGTATCTAAAATAAATAGTGGAAATGTAACTTAATCTTAAACTCAAAGAGAATTTCTAGTATTAAAAGGTTCTAGCACAAAACAGGTAATGAACTCAAAGTTTTATTCCTTCATCTCAGTAGAAAGTGAATGCTTCTCATATATTTGGAAATACATTTTTGGGTTAAATTACATACCTGGTGAACAAAACATGTGCAGGGTCTAAGGATGAAAATTTCTCTCCTTGTCCCAGTCCTGCTACTGAACAGAAATCTGGTTCTAGATGAATTTTCACAGAATTTATCCCATTTCAATATTTTATATAAATCCATGAAAAATACTCTAGGGTGTACTTTGCCAAGCTGCCTTATTTCTCTGTTGATATTTTCCTTAATTTTCTTCATCCCTGTTTCCTCTCTGGGGTGTTGCTATGTAGTGAAAGCCCCTACATGCTTGTTAGTGAGCTGGAAGGAGTGCGGTGTACCCTTGCCTTTGGGCATAACACTGTAACATCATCCCATACAATTAACTGCTTACGAAATGTTTCTTTCTCTCTTCATGGCACACATTATGGATTACTTGCTGAAATTTTTCTTCTCACCTAGGGCAGGAATCTGCTGCTTGGTAAATTTCCAGAACATGTCACCCAGGCGTCAAGCTAGTTTTACACCCCTTATCAGGAAAAATCCTTTTCCCCACCTGGAATTTCACAGTGATTGATTTCCTACAAAGCACCTCACTCCAAAGTGAATTAAAGATTGGACTCACCCGCTCCCTGCTTCAGGAACCAGGGGCATCTTAATAGCCAAATCCTTGGGCTAAGTGTGGGGCTGAGACCACTGGGCTTGGCACTGTGGAGGTCCAGCCATGAGTTCTAGTTTTAACCCTTTGCTCATTCCAGCACTATGTGGGCTTGATCAAATAATTTACGGTAACAATTCTAAGCATTCCCTCATTTTGACATTTCCCACCATTGACATTTACTCAGTAACCCCTTTTTCTACCTGTGCAGGGCTGTTTTCAGAAGTGCCCAGTGAATCTTGAAGGTGTCAATCATCAGCTCTGAAAACCAGGTCATAATTCACTGTTAATCCGCTCTTCTAAGCAAGGCTGAAAGCCTCTTTCCTTATGCCAGCCTCAGTGGCCCAATCAGTGTTTTTTTTCCAAAGCTATAATCTGTCTCCTAGCAAGTTAAGTTGATTTCTACAATAAAACTGCCTCAGTGGTGTGTGTTTTTTCTGCAATCTGTTAACATCACGAGAACAGAAATTTCCAAACATTTATCAGAGAAGCACATTCTCCTTATAGCTATTTACCTAAGAAAAATGAATTAACTCTCCTAGATTTATTTTGTTAATGGTGCCTAGATACAGCGCTGTTGGGTACCTTGGAAATTAATCTAAATAGGACTGTCCTGGAGAATTTATTTGGAAAACAACTGAATCCTACTAAAAACCTTTAGAGATGAAGATGCAACTTTGTAATCACAAAGTCTTCTTAATGGGTTCTATTTCAAGTGTAAAACGTTTTGCATCTGGCCTAACACCTTAATGTTACATTTCAGCCTGATTTTATTTAAAAGCAAAGAGAAAATGCTTGAATAAAACTTCATAGTGGGAATTATTAAATTATTTAATGCATTTATTTATGTTAGGAGGTAAAGGGAATTTCATGCCCAAGAACACATGTGCAAATGGCAAAGGAGGGACACTTAGTAAGGCAGTCTGGCATATGGGATAGGCATACAACATTTGAAAAGCATTCCCAGAACCTCAGTATTACAAATTTTCACATTGTTTTGTGACTCAGGGGCCTAACTGATAATAAGAGTCCCCTAAGATGTTCCTCTTGGGATGAGAAGATGATGTGGGATCTAGGCAGTTCCTCTGATGCAGAACCTACAAACTGAGCATGGGATAGATCAAATAGAGGAATATTTCTTTACCCAGAAAATTCCTTATCTGTTCAACCAGTGATGGAAACTTACCCGGGCTGCTGTGTTTGGGGCCTCAACTGTGGACCTACCCTTTGCTGTGCTGTCTTTCTTTGTCCCAGCAGACACCAATATGGACTTTTTCTTGGACCTTTCCAGCGTTCTCCCTGGTAATTCCTGTGTGCCTACTTTCATGTACATGATGAGTTATGATTTACAGTTTTTGCAACACGGGTGTTTCTGAAACAGGGTTTTGTTTCAATAGCCTGAAATCAGTAGGGATCTAGGCAAAATAGTAGGCTAACTGCATGTCTAGCCCCATATTTCTCAAAACATGAAGGGGCTCTTTGTATTAAAACTGTCCCCTTTCACCATGGAAATCAGCCCTGCCTGGGTCATCTGGCAGCTGGTCACCATCTTACCAAGGCACAATTTTTTCCTTCCTATCCTCTCTCTTCGTCTCTTTCATGGGAACAGGGTATATTATCAGAGTTTCTGTGAATCTCCATTACTGACATAGTACAGGGTTGTGTAATTTTTCTTGGCATTTCTTGGGTGTTATAGAACAGCCTGGAGCTATTTCACAATCAACATCATCTAAAAAAAACTGACTGTAGAAATACACTGACATTCACAAATCAATCACAGCTAGCCCTTAATCCTAAAGCTCTCTATCAGCGTTTTTACCAGTTGACATCCTGCACCTGCTTGTGTCTGGTCTGTCTTTGCTGCCTTCATTCTCTGGCATTTCTGACTCTTTTCATGGACACCTGAAACTCTTGAGAAGAGCCGCCTTGAGTTTTCCTTGGGTGACCCCTCCCTGCTCTGTGCTTTTTGGGGAATGCTGACATGTGCTTGGTTTTGGCAAATTCCTATTGTTTCAACTGACTGGTTTTGAAGTGGGGTTTCATGGCTCATAGAAATTTGCACGTATTATAATTATAGCAATAGTCCCTCCTATAATGAGATCTTTTCCCCTATTTTCAAATGCCATCTACTCTTATATGATCAGATGTGAGTGAAAGGGCCAAGCACTGAGGGTTACAAGCAGTGCTTTGTATATTTTACAGTCAACAATGCACAGTTAGGTGTAGAGGCAGTCGTTTTTGGATATCCCCTCAACGGGATTGTTTAATCACTGCAGTGTGCCCTAAATTCCGCTGATGCAAAATGGGACTGCAAGGTTTGCCATCTGTTGCTCTGTCAGCATCTTAAAGAAGCCAGAAACTAGAAAGAGAAAACTGTTAGGAAAATGTACTTTTCCTACATAAAAACCTATGCAATTCATGCTGTATGTTGCGATAAAAAGAATTTTTTAATGAACATTTTGAAAAATCTAAAGATTAAGTATTAAATATTGACATTTCTCTTTCTTCCCTCCCTCTGGAAATATATATTGCATTCTACTTTGTTCTACCAAAAAGGCCACAGATCTGGGGATCGGTGTGCTCCTTGGGATGTAACACCATTAGTTTGGGTAATAAAACACATTCACAACGCATTTGTGAATTTGGGCAATTCACACAGCATTTGAGTGAAGCTCTTTGGCTCCTGCATGGCATTCCTGTGCAGGCAATGAGCTGTGGGGAACATACCAGGTAATTCATACCTGAAAGAATTCAAAAGGAAGGCAGAAAAAGCTATTTTTCTGAAGAGCAGAAGTTCTAATCCTAAAATAAAAGAAGGAAACTATGCAAACAGGATTTGCCTCTAAGAAAATCATATGCCTTGGGTGTGCTATGGGGTTTGTCCCATGGCCTATCTGCGTTACAAGGCAGTGTAATGCCCGGATTACGGCATGCATTCATAGGCCTTTTCAAATACTCAAATGTTCTCGATGCTGTAACAATGAGACAAATGCACAGACATACCTCTCACACTGTTCCATGTCATTTAGGTGAAGCTAATCCTTTTACAGTCAAGATTGTAAATAGCTTCCAACCAAAAGCCTCATTTGGGTATCAGCATTTCATTCCATGTTTATACAGAGCCTGGTGCCGTGAGATCTTAATCCATGACTAGGCTTCTTTAGCAATGCTGCAATGTGATTAAGAGATCTTTCCTTTTGCGCCATGAGTGGTATGGGGCCAAAGGTAAATGGCAGAATACAAGAAATGGAGAAAGAGGAGGAATAGAGAGTGCCTACTCTCTGTGTTGTAGTGATTAGGTTTCCACTGATGTCAGTGGTTTTGAATTAAGCTGTTGGTGGTCTATTATAGAAATGTACTCAGGGAAATGGAAATAATTATTTTAAAATCCTAGATGGTTATGCTGCAAGATGATTTCTTTTACAAGCCTTTGTGTTTATGCATTTCTGAATGCATGAAGGAAAGCTCTCCTTTCAGATCTGAGCTTTACAAATTTGGCACTTGTGCTGATGAATTCTTGACTTCACATCTGCAGGTAGTCATAGAATCATTAGAACAGTTTGAGTTGGAAGGGACCTTGAAGATCATTGAGTTCCAACTCCCCTGCCATGGGCAGGGACACCTCCCACCAGACTAGGTTCCTCCAAGCCCCATCAAGCCTGGCCTTGAACACCTCCAGGGATGGGGCAGCCACAGCTTCCCTGGGCAACCTGTTCCAGTGTCTCACCACCCTCACAGTAAAGAATTTCTTTCTAGTATCTAATCTAAAAAACCATTACCCCTTGTCCTATCGGTCCCCTCCCTGATAAAGAGTCCCTCCCTGTCTCTCCTGTAGCCCCTGTCAGGTACTGGAAGGCCATTATAAGATCTATCCAGAGCCTTCTCTTCTCCTGGCTGAACGACCCCAGCTCTCTCAGTCCTACTGCACTGAGTGGATTCCCTTCTGGACGTGGAGATATATTGCATTGCACCTGGTGAAAATATATTTAGTAGATAGCGTTCCAGATGTACTAGAACTGTCTTAATTTGTCCTTTACGCAAGTGTCTTCTCTGTGAAAGTTCAAAATTATGTATTTATTAATTTGCTTTGCATCTTGGGTGTGCATATGGCTGACATTATTCTCTTTATAGTTGTAAATTTTGAATCATTACTTACTGATTCCATAGAGAGTAAGGTGAAGAAGGAAAAGTAGCTCAACAGTTTATGACTCTCTTTATATAAGGAACTTCAAATTCTTCACCTCTTTGGTTTCATATTAGTCCAAAGACTTGGGGCTGAAGCTTTTCAGACTTTAAAGATTAAATTGTGTGCCCTGGTGTGAAAGCAGATGAGATCTCTGATCCTTGTCAGTATAAGCTGAAGCAAATTCCTTTCTGATCCCAAATCTAACACAACTGCACTCTGAGCAGATAAGTAAGACGTACTGCAGGTTTTATCTGCCAGTGCTGCTTCATCACATCCCTGGGAGTGAGGGGGAAACTCTGACACACCGAGCCGTGTTCATGGTATTTTCAGTCCATGCTGTAATGAGCACAATGTGGTGGGATCTTGGTCCATGTCTGGGCCTCTTTAACAAGTGGCTCAGTCATTGTGCACCACAAAAAATGCCTTCCTCAGCTCCTCAGGAGGCCAGTAGAAGCCCTGAACCTTGAGCTCTGATTTTGACTACTGTGCTGGGAGTGCCAGGAACAGGATGAGCGTGTCCAAGCTGGGGGTCTGTAACAGACCCATGCAGAGGGTGAGTGCGCTGGCCCTCCATCCTTCATCTCTGTTCACTGGGGTTTCTCTTCAGAGGCTCCTCCTCTGGAGCAGTGTCTGATCTCACATCAAACCTTGCTCAGGTGAGGTCACACCAGAGGTCCTCTTGGGAATCTGGGACAGGCAGAGGGCTGGCCTATCTCTGGTTGCTGGGGCCGCTGGACACCAGACTCCTCTGTACCAGCATCTAGAGACCTGGCTGTATGCTCTGGGGCATCTCAAAATACCTTTTGCTATCTGTGTTTGGGGATCTGATTTGCGGACTTGGTAATCGGTTCCTGTTCCCCTTACAGGCTGTTTCAGAGTATAAATAGTCTCATATATCTAAACTCAACTCTCAAATCTTAAGTCTTTTCCAGCATGAGTAAACCTGTACACTATTTTCCCCAGACTATCATAAATCTTTTATATGGTGTGTCATGTCTCTCTGAGAAGCTGGATAAGTTCGAAACATTTTTGTGACCTTCTTGTGCTCTCTCTTCTATTCCCACATCCTTCCCAATGTAGAAGAAGAGGGAAAGAATTAATTTCTCCGTAGCAGCTTTACCAAGGCCATGCACAGGAGCAGGTTCCCTTTGCTACCTATCTTTGCTATTTCTATTCCTATTTATCGAAGGGTTATGGCAGCCTTTAGCAGTATTGACAGTTACTTTCAACAATACATGAGTTGTGGTTGTTATCACAAGTTTGAGTCTCCCAGTCCATGGCTGTCATCTGTGTCCCTGAGTCCCAGGTGCAGGTTGGATGGTGACTGTCTGACCTTGCAATTCAGATCACTCTGCCTGCTCAGTCTGCTATGTTACCATTTTCATTTTGATCTGCAGTGAATGCCACCAGCAAATATTTCATGTTTCTAAATGATTGATAAACTGTTAGTGTTGGCTCAGGGACTGGTCCCTGTGGAGCAGGCTGGAATGGCTCGAGTGACAGATATGTCTCCATTAATTCATGATGAGATTCACCAATGAGGCAGGATTTAGTTATTTTCATTATGTACTCTGTTATTTCTGCATAAAATACTTTTAAACAAAATATCACCTCTTAAATCAAATGCCTTGCAGAAATCCAAATAGACTATATCAATACACACAACCTTGTCAACTATGCCTGAGATTCCCTTGAAAAAAAGGTAATATTTAATGCCTTGGTTTTCTGGTATATGGGACAGCATGAGTGCCATTTCATCAAGCATATGATGTACAGCCCGAGGCATTCATAGCTAATGGTGTGTGAAGCTAATGCACTCCTCTTAAAACTTTTTTCTAACCCTGACTAAAGAGCAGTATTAGTGCTTTGATGAATGACTGGAAGTAACTGGGCTTCTGAGTAGGCTGAAATTATCTTTGCATGCCATGATTTGCATTTTGGAAGGGTAATAGATGAAAACAGGCCACTCATTTACAAATTAATTTGGCTGTTAAATCAAAAAAGGCAAAACTGAAAACAAGACTGTGACATGTCGGGTCTGGCCAACTTTGCTCAGACATTGTATTTAGGACTGGCTGGCATCTTTTCCCGTGTTAAGTGATGATGACCCCACAGTCAGAAAATGTATAGAGAATTATTCTTCATTGTACCTGGTTTCTTGTATCTGATTTCTATTTTTATTGCTAGCTGTTCCCTAGCAAAATGTCAGCTTGGAGGCAACTGGGCTAATGTTGGGGTTCTTCAGGCATAAATGCCAATGCAGTTTAATAAAGTGTACAGCAGGCTTCAGTATAGATTAGTGAGCCAAATTCCACTTGTATAATGCTGTCTCCCAGAGACCCGCAGTCTGGACCATTACCCAATTGTCAATTAAAATTCCAACGAGGCAGTGGACTCTTGTTCTTAGGACTGTGGCTGTAATATATTATTGTGTGTCTTTTTGAAGGGGGATTTTGAAATTAGAATAAGCTTTATCCTAAGTAGATCTGAAGATTTTAGCCCAGAAGATATAAAACAGATGATGATATGCCTTAGTTTTTCTTTATTCTATTACCATTCCATTCCATTTTTATCCCAGACAGAATTTGCATAGAGACAATGTAAGTGAACTAAAATGGGATCAAAGGAGAGTCAAATGGAAGGTAATCGAATTGGTGAGACCTCAAACCTATTTATCAACTGTTTGCGTTTTAAGCAGTTCTCTAGCATGCTTTTTATTTCTTTGTTAAACCTATTTCTGTAGGGTGGCATTTAGTCATGCACAGCAAACACTGGGGTGGGCTTGATCCCATTTCTCTTCATCTCGAAGCTGGAAAAGCTCAGCTAAAAGAGCTATTGCTAAAAATTGATTAATTTCTCTCTCTCTTTTCAGAGTGACTCTTTATGATTTGTGCTTCATAGAGTATCCTCCTTTCTGCTCATATTTCAGGGTCATAAAAACATAGAGCTGCTCTAAGGGGAAGGCTGGTGGGAGTGTTCGCTGCTGCTCCCTTGGAGGCAGGCTCTAGCTGTGGGGTACACAAACTTGCCTTAAAAATAACAGTTTCTGACAACAGCATGAATATATGGTTTGGAAATTGTTTTATTTTCTTTTTTGTGATGTAATGACATTGATCCTGTTCTGTTGTGATCCAAACCAAGGATGGCTCTGCTGCCTAAGCGAGGCTTCACTCCTCGGTGAGAGCCAAGAGCCAGGCTCACAGCTAGTGGTGTTACTTGAGGAACTGTATCACCTGGCAGACAAACAGCCTGCCCATCCCATGTGCAGGGTTAGGCTACCATCAAGAGACTGAGAAACTGCTGCAGAGTTACAGAAGACTGTGATAGGAAGAAGAAAGCCAGCAAAAGTTAGAGTCTGAAATATCAGACTGAGGGTTTTTTGCCTTTATTTACCCAATGTTATTAAAATAAATTGGCAGGTTAACTCATTCTTTCAAAGACACATTGGAATAGTTAACAAAGACTTCAGACTCTGCAGAAAGCATTTATCAACACCTTTACGAAGTGGTTGTTTGCCTAGCCCTTTGCTGGATTTTGTTGCTGCATTCCTTGCAATCACTCAGTAGTTTCACAGCAAGAAGCCACTGAATCGCTGCACGTGAAGGCTAAGGCAGCACAAGGAATTCAGCAATGCCTCTGTGCCCGCAGACTGCACGGGGAATTTGGTCACCTAAAGCCTCTATGAGGTCTCTGGAAAATCCCACCTTCATCAGCAGTTTTGTGCCCTGATAGCTCTAGCGAGGATGCCACTGCTGCCTCACCCACGGGGCTTTTCATCACGCCACCAGCGCTGTCCCGGAGAGATTTACTTGCCCAACTGCTTGTGAAATCATGTGGGGGTTAGAAAACAGAGAGGAGCAACTGAAGGCACTACCCTGCTTCCCCAGCTGGAATGAAAGGGATTAACCAGCGCAATGCAGCAGACAGCATATTTAACAGCTTGGGTGAGCTCACAGGGTTTCCCTCAGCATTCTGGCTTGACCAGCTCCGGTGCTGGCTAACAGAAGCGGTGTGTCAGATGACAAATGTGCCAAAACACAGTCCTGTTTGCTCTGGGCTGTGTGTTTCCTGGATGTGATTATGTGTCTGTGGGAAACAGGTTCCTGCAGCCTTCCTGGCCAGCTACAGGAGAACAAGGACAGGATGCTGAGTGTTATTTGTACCATGAGGTTGCTGGTTCAATATCATCCCAGGTGGCCTGTAACTAAATATTGTTACCGTTTGATTAGAGAGCTCTCTTTATATCAACTTGCCAGTGAGAAAGGAAACTGTGGTTTTACCTTGATTCTTAGTAGACAAATACCCACATTATAACAAGCAAGCTCAGCAGAGCTCGCCTGTTTTTGTGGGAAGCCCCAGATGAGGTACCCGGACTGGAATGGACAAGTGAGGCATTTGGGAAAGCAGCTAACCAAAATCCTGGGGGAAGTCTTTTGATATCAAGATTATTTAGATGTGCTGTACTCTTTGTGGTAGAAGACTTAACTTTCCATTTTTTTCTGCTTTCATGTACGATAAATTCCCTTTAACTACTTGCTTCTAATTAAGAAATGAGAGAAAATACATTTTTAGTAAAAGGCTAATGCATCATACAGTAAAAGACAAACCCTCCACCAGTATAAATTTTTGTTGCTCTAATGGCTTAAGGGGAATGTCCATCATCTGAAAGTTTTCCCCATCAAGTTAAACCCATAAGCTTGCTGCAGTTCACAGTAATGATTAGCATGTAAGAAAACTGGCTTTGGCTTTTTGGCAGTGACGATTGATTAAATTATTTGAAGCCAAAGTACAAGGAATGGTGGTCTGTTGTAAATGAGAAGTGCAATTCCTGTTCTCTGGGTGTTTTCTTATAGATGTTCCAGGACCTCCTACTGAAAAAAACAATTCATATCTTGACTTGAGTGATGAGATAGCACTGTGAAGAATAATTCCTGAAAAGACTTTGCCTTGCCCTGTATAAGCCTCAGCTCCGTAGCAGGAATGCTGTGATCAAAGATCTACCGCCTTGAACCAAATACTGTATAAATGGAATTTAAAAGGAATTCAAGGAAAATAGGAGGCTTCCTCCATAATGTTAATCCATCATTTTACCTTTTAAGCGGATGGTTTTTCCTACATTCACCTTGGGTAAGAGACCACCTCCAAGATACTGAGTTGAAAAGCTGAACATTCTCCTGAGTTGTGAACATCAAAGGCCACAGAGCAAGTTTTTGTGTATTTACTTATATGTTTTAGATTCATGCTACAGACTAGAAGCTGACAGGAGGAAAAAACCCCTCCATAGAACCCAAACCGCTTAGTAGCTGGTTGCAGCAAAACCCATCAAGATTTATTTTTATTCTGTCCCAAACTTTTCATTAGTCAGAGTCCCTAAAATCATTTTATATGCTGGAAAGAAATATGATTATATAAACATGGGAAGAAATCTTTCCCTTCCTAAATAGAAAAATATGGTCTTTTATAAATGTTGACTTTTCTTTAGGTAGTCTATAATAAATTAGTGTTGATAACAAGAGTAACTGAAATCCAGTACAAAGAGTAAGTGGGTGGTCTGGAAATAAAAGAAAAGCAATATGGATTGATTTAAATTTTTATGCGGAGTCTCTGACAGAGTGAGACTCTGTGAGACATTTTAGCTACATGACAGTTTGATTTTTTTACCTCCCTGATTATTCATTATAAGATAGTAATAATGGTTGAGATATTTTTGAAAGCTTTGCTGCAGAGAAAGGTCGGAGACACCCCAATAAACTCAGTTGCCCAGTGTTTATCAGGACAACAAACATATTCATGGAACTGGGCCAATTATAATAAGGGAAAGAGTATAAGAGGTTTTTGAAGGCATACTGAAGAGTTTTCAGGTGGAGGAAGATCTGACTATTGATTTCCGTTTTGCCTATTTAGTAGTCGACGCAAACTCACAACAGTACTAAAAGAAGTGAAGTATGAATCGCACAAAATATGAGTTGAAATTGGTTGCTTTGAAGTGTTGATCTTGGTTAAATGAAACTGTGGAGAAAGAAAGAAGGGAAAAATAACTCCTCATCTGTGGGTACTTCCAAGGGGTTGGTCTTGTCAGAGATGGCAATGCTGCTGTTGCTGGGGGAAGGACACCAGGGAGTCCCCCAGGGCCATTGGAAGGGGTCAGAGCAGCTGCAAGCAGGAGCTGCTCAGGTCCCTTCCAATGGCCTTGGAGGATGCTGGTTATCAAAGAAAAAGAGCAGCAATGTTGTTGGTTTTTTGGTTTTGGTGGTGTTCTTTTGTTTTTTTTCTCAGGGAAATACAACTTATTGATAAGAGAAGTACAAATAACTCTCCCCTAACCTAGTAAAATGGGAATAACAATGATTGCATAATCGATGTATTCTTGCTTATATCTCAGTGAGGAGCTGTCTGAACTCTTGGCTGTTGACTTTAGAGAGTAGGGAGTAATAAGAAACAGAAAGACATCGTATCCAGTTACTGCCTGTCCTAAAAAAAGCAAGTGCAAAAACATTGTCTGGTAAACAGCACTATTATTTAGTATTAACTATTAGACTGATAAAATATTAGATATATAACTCAATGACAGCTGTGGAAAATCAAATGTCTCTTCCTGTATTCATTATTTATGCTATTCATAATCCATTGTAAGTGTTATTCAAAGAAGATAAAGCAATTTGGTGAGTGATAAGTTTAGCGTAGACATTTTTTCAGTGGAGCTGGATCTATAAAGATAAATTGAAGTAAGCATTAGTCAGAATTTGCCAATGCTAATGAACAGGGTTGATCTATATATGAATAAATTAATGGACACCGGTCTGATTAGTCACCTGAGGAAAATTCACAGGATCAGTCTGTATTTAGTAAGGAACTTTGAATTAGATGATATATGTTCTTTTTGATCTACTATATATTATGGAAATAGACTGGGACGTAACAGATCTGAAGAATCCTGAGGGAAATGTTTTACTATTGGAACACAAGCCTTCATGTAAATATCACCGCTTACCATGACACCTTATTTACAGCTGGGACCAAAATTTTAAGCTATTTGTCTTGCCCAGAGGTAAAGAGGAAATTGAAATCCACTTCTGTAAAGGTCAGGTTCATCTTTAAAAATAAACACTGTGTATGACTTTCAAATTACAAAATCCCAAAATCTCCAAGCAATCAAACAAGGAAGCACGTCTAGTGTTTAAAAGCCATCATTTATTGTCAGGTGTTGAAGGTCTGGTGCAAAGCTGAGGGTACACCTGTGGGAGAATACCTTACAACCCCATTAAGCATCTTACCCCTATATTCAGATCTCAAAAGACTAAACACATTCTGCAGATAAAGGAATGGCTGGAGATTTCTGATGGTTTTTTCTCTGCCCTGACAACTTACTAAAAGACTCACATTTCCATAGATTTCCAAAACATATGACCAGGGTATTCCCAATGGTATATATCTGCCCTGGATCAGTTCTCCCAGGACTAGAAAATTTTTCCATGGAGGCATGAGGGCAGACACCTTCCTCTGGGTGGATGAGGAGGGACGGCTGGTGTGGTAAGTGAGGAATGGTGCTGGGTCCCTACAAGACATGGTATGTCTCATGGGCAGCCTTTGCTGGCAAGGCACGACATGAACCTGCTACTGCCTCCTGTGACTCAGTCATTCAGGCTGGTGCAGTGAATGCCCCTTGCACCACCAAGTTTTCTATATTCACTGGGATTTAACACTGTAATATGGAGAGAATAAGACACTCATCTGTTTTAAAAGCCATCAGGAGCTAGCTCGGGAAGAAAATACTGTGGGGATTCTCCCAGCATTTTTAATATGGTCCATGGTGTAATAAAAAAAGTCAAGTAGCTTCATGGGCACCAAAAGTTAGTGCTTATTTTCACTACATTGTACAGGGACACTGGGAATTGAATTAGTTGGACAAAAATATAGACTTTGAAAAAAGCAGGACTGTTACATAAATCCCCAGAATTTCAGTAATAAAATCAAGCTAGAGTGCTAGGCAGATGCCATCAGCTCCCTTTTAAGGAAGCTTAACAGACCAGATATACTTTTTTAATCCTTTTATGTTTTATTTGAATGCTGAATAAACATCTGAACTCTACAACGTATGTAGGCTGTGTTAAAGATTAATGTGGAAAAAATCAGCCTCATTTACATACATCTGGAAATAATTATTTCACACTTAGCGTTGGGTATAGATATTGTCGTAATTCCAACCTCAGTGACACAGGAGGCATGGGAGCTCATTAGCTTTCCCCCTTTAGAGAGACAGGTTCAAAACTTGATTAAGTTTGTTGATTTCTGCTTATTTACCATGTGCTTGAGGAGTCCCAGAAACCTCATCAGTCTCTGCCGTTACAATCAGACCTCTGTGACCGTGGGCCTCAGGACATCTTGTTCTGGTATTTGGGGAGGTACATCCCATATCCTTTCTTGCAGCTTTGAGGTTCAGCCTGGCAGCCCCTCCATCCATCACACCAGCACGCAGGGCTGACCGACCAGCTGCCCCCAGCTCGAAGGCACTGCAGTAGGCTTCTCCGAGGATTGGGGCAATTTTCATAGTGACTGGGTCAGTGACCTGAGTGCTGTAATTCAGACTTTCCCAGCAAGGCTGCTGACACTTGCCCGTGGGGGGGGGATAATGGGGGAACAGTGGGAGCAGCTGGGGAGAGTGTGTTGGTGACTGACACTGACCTCTAGGCTTGGGCAGCAGCACCCAGAGAGGAGACCTACACAAGAGGTTTAACTGGGGTTCAGGGGGAAAAAAGGGTGGTTGCATTTTGGCCAGGACAGGTTGCCTGCTCAATGGCAGGCTGTTTTTGCATCAGACAAGTGATAAAGTAAGAGGGCATGGGATCGTATGTAACTCTTCCAATATCTGAGGACTGCAAAAGATAAAGATGGCAGTAGATTTCGAAAATCGATAAGAAAAACACCATTGACATAGTGGGAGCAACATATGATCTCCTTGTCATCTGGACATTCAAGTCTCAAGTATATGCTTACGTGCAAACAGCACAATAAATGAACGCTTTGTATCGATTATGCAGTAGGCGGTTTAGAACAAGTTGGTTCGAAGGGTACGTTCCGTGTTTCAGCTGCACTTGACATGACAAATCTTCCTCTTGTTTTCGAATGCAGCACTGGCAAGGACATGCTTTGAGCTCATTTACTTCCTTCAAGAAGCAAAAGCAATTCTTGTGGAGGTTTCTTGATCCTGCAATCTATCAAAAACAACAGATATGCCGTGGTCTTTCAGGAAGAGACATGAATGTTTTCCCCTCGAGGCATCTGAAAGCTTGGTTCAGATTTTAAATGAGCAGAATGCTAGCTCGTGAAATAAAATAACACACCAGGAAAGACACATGAAGGGGTTAAGTGGCAGGGTCAGAAGTAAGATGAGAGTCAATGTATTGATTTCATGATAACAAAATGATGGGTTTCACAGAAAGGATTAATTACTCTGAACCTCACAGTCTTGGACAATAAAGGCTTGACTTTAATGTCAGCTGCAAAATTAAGATATAAATTCGTACCTTCCCCTCCCTCTACCCCCACCCCAAAGTTGTTGACTTTAGTCTGGACTTTGATTTATCCTGTAATAGGAATGGAATCTAGCATTGACATTTAGATCTTGATCCAAATACAGTGCAGAACTGGACCTTATTGGAAAAGATGAGATTGTGATATTCTGGCCTCCTACTCTGTGGTCAGGTTTTCCATTACATGTAAAAAAATGGGAAATGATCCTTCTGTGTGCTGGTTGCTGATACCCCACAAGGGAAGAGAGCAGTCATTTGATCATGTACGGGCAATCTCAAATGTCTGTGCAGCAAAATCCCCACACTGGCCTCACAGCCCATGGTAGTCCATTACATCAAATTTCACCCAGCCATACTTGCAGAAAACTGCATATACCAATAAATCAAGTCTTTCATTTGGGAATGCTCATTATGCCTATCTGCTGTTCAAAACTGGGGAGAGAAAATGCCCTGGATGAAAGAGGGGGGTTTTTTTTGCATTGTTGAGTAATTTGACCTTGATGTGAGCCTACACTGTGTGTCCCACTCCTTCTCTTCCCGTTATGTCTACCAAACCCACCCTGCTGCACTGTGTGAAGTTCAGCATGTATTGCTCCAGACTGTGGAGCAGTTTGGTGAACGTAAGACCAGGTTCCTTTCAGAGGAAACTGGATTGGAGGCTCTGCCCCAGGTGCATACCCATGTCCTTGCACCTCTCATGAGAACATTAGACTCTCAAGAAATCTTTGGTCCAACCAGACGCGTACTGGGAATATTTGGCTCAGGAAGCCAGTCTACAGTAATGCCCTTGAACTGCATACATCATACTCCTTCAACAATCTCATATGGTGAAGAAATAGCTGTTGAAGCTTTCTTTGCTGAAGTCTCAATTTTTCCCTATTAATTTTTAGATTGAGAAGAGCTGGTAACTGCGCCCTCTCCAATAAAAGTAGCTCCTGACAACAACATGTATGAGATGAATTATTTGCTAATCTCCTGAAAGAACGAGGAGAACAAGGGGGATGTGATGGAGCCACAGTGACACGAGGGCCAGGATTTCACCACTAGAGGATGTAATTCTACTGTGTGATCGGACCTTTTCTGCTCCCCGAGAAACTGATTCAAGGTGGGTAACTTAGAAATACCCAAAAGCTTGAACAGCATTACCTGAAGTACTTTCTTTAGGTCTTTAATCAAAAGGAACATCAAGGAGGTACTGTATTCTTGGAAGATAAACGCATTGCTTCCTCTGTGCATTACTTAGCATGAGTTTCAGGAGGCATTTTGCAAAGTAAGATGTATGTAAATTGGAATAAGAGGTTATATTGAAACTTTTCCTTGAGACAGATGGCTATGCATTCAAATTTAAATTACAAGCATTTTAACAGCATTTAAAGCCAGCTGAAATGCTGAAATATGTATTTTAAAATTCTGTTTTCAACTATGTATGTTCTATCACTATGCATTTTCCTTGGGCTGATGCTGCAGTTTTTACCTTAAAGGTGTTTCTTTGAAAAAAGATTCGCCTTTACTTCTGCTGGTGTGGCTCCAAAACTGCGCCGCCAAAGTCACTGCTGTGCTAGTGCATGATGACAAGCAAAGCAGGCATCTAATGGTTAGAGAAATGGGGGAAAGGAAGCTCTCAATTACATGCAATGTCACTTCTACTTATAGATGCGTATCTTTGTCATGAGGTTCACATGGGAATTCTTCACTCGACCACTGCAGGCTGCCTGTGTTGGCACCCACGCATAGCTTTAGGTCTCTTTCAGTGGTCACACACTCAGGCCTGTCATATCTCACTTGTTATATATAGGACTTCTCTGCTTTGCCACAGCCTAACTCCACCTTGCTGAATCCCCAGGGTGAAGACGCAGGTGGCAACAAGAAGCAATTGGCACCTCCAGTGCCTGCTGGGGGGCAGGAGCCCTGAGGGGGACCTGGGAGCCCATGGTGTGGGTTTAGTCACAGCCTGGTGCTGGTGGAGCAAATGAGGGGTTCCAGGTCATCTTCTGCTCCCACCAGTAGATGACGTGAGGAGCCTCTGAAGTGCAGAGTCACTGTTATCATGGGCTGTGCACGAGATAAAAATGCGGCTTGGCTTCATGCTCATGGACAGCTTTTGTAGCCCTTGGTCAAACCAATTTCCAGCTGAGTTGGAATCACCAGAAGGAACATTGAATCTGGGGAAGAATAAGACTATTAAGTATACTCCAGGAATGTACTGTTAAGGGATTGTTAATGGCTCGTCCGTGTGCGCACAAGCATGTGTACAAAAAATGCAGTGCTGGTACCAGGAATTTTACAGGCTTAGGAAAAAGCTGACTGAATTGTGTATGCATCGTGTCTGTTTCTTACCACTCGTCTCCCATAAAGTACATCGGGAAAGAGTTTGTATGACAGGATCCATCAAGCACTTAAATGCTGTCCTTGGGAATATGGGAAAGGGTCCTCACATATGCTGAAACCTGGGCCAGATTGTGAATGTGGTTAAGCCTCTAACAGCATCCTTGAAAATATGTCTTAGTTCTGAAGCTAGGGAGAGAGATGAATTTTTAACGTAACTGCATTGATTTTAGCTGAATTTTCTATAAGGTAAAGCTGAGCAAGTCTTTCGCTGTTGGAATTTTAAAACTTTGCAGTGAATTGAGATATATGTAATCTAGAACATTCATCGGTGTTTTAAAAGTTTTGTTTCCTTCTCCTCTCGTAACAAAGCTAGCATAAACTTGCATCTTACATACAGTAACTGCAGCAATTATCTCAGTTATAGCATGTTCCAAAGGACGTGCTGTTCCATGATTGACCATTAAAATACCAAACCAATTATGCTCAATTCATGTATCATTTAGGCAACACAAAGCATTTAAGAAAGAATGGGTATTAAAAGTGAGATTTATATAGTTTCCATGGTGATTGTACTAAAAGCAATAACAATAAACTTAAATATGTTTTCATTTAGAATATCTTTAAAAGAGCTTGTTTGGTTCAGACATGCTGTGTTTACTCTATAATTTGTCCCAAATCACCGATTATTATAAAATGTAGCTAAATTGACATGGCAGTATTGTTCAAACACTTCAACAGAGCACCAAAATAGTTCAAAGCTTGTTGCTCAATATTTTTATCACAGCCGACATGCACATTAGAATGGGAAAAGGTTCCAAAAAGGCAGTAACATTATGATTTAAAATCAGTGCCACAGTTTTGCATTAGGCCATCTTCCAGAGTACATTTTGCTCTTGCTGTTTTATTGCAGAACTCAGGAGCTTATCGAGAGACAGCTAAACTTTGTACAAACAAAGGCGATGCGTTGGCAGCCTCTCAGGAACCCTGCAGCAGATCAGAATAGTGAGCATTCAGTGGTGAGGCAAGGGGTGGGGGGAATAATCGATATACAGGATTGTACCGTTAGCTCTTACTTTGGCCTTCTTTTAAAAATAATACTGAAATTGCTTCCTCTTTGAGTCCACCTGCCACAAACAGCATTAAGGAACAGCATGGTAGGGCAAAGAGCACAAAGTAAGGCACAAGGGTTTGGGGTGGGGGGGCAGTTGTGCGATCTGAGATTTGAGGGTTGAATATCACAACCTTCAGAATTATGCAACTATTTCAGTTACTTTTAGCGGGATGGAAGCCTCTTGAAAGGCTTTACTGCATCTCACAGCAAGTTAACTGGGCCAGTACTTGTTATGCCTGCCTGGTATAGCCATCAAAGGTTTATATTCAAAGCTATGCTTTCGTTTAAGTGTAGTGAGATTTTGTAATAGTGTTTCTTTTTCCTGAATGAGGACAAACGTACTGGTGAAAGTTCTAATTTGCAGTAAAATTGTCCTTCTCTCACTTTCTGGTAACCAAAGCTAACACTGTGTCTCTGAGAGGATCTGCTGTCTCCACTGAGCTGGGCAGAAGTGAGTGTGAGTGCTTTAGATAAGAAAGGTAATTCTCTAAAGCTGCAAATTTTCCCTAATTTCTGAAGTACTCTCTGGAAGGCCTAATCCCCTCCATGGCAGGAGGGAGCGTGGCCTGAGGAAGTGTGTCTTTCTGAGCACCCTCTTTGGTAAAGGGATAGAAATAATCTCACCCAGAAGACAGCCAGGAGCACCTAAGTCTTGGTTTCTGTGCAGGATGGCCCTGCAGAGGAGCCCACCTGACTCCCGACGACTATGAGAGGTGCTGTGGAGATCAGCCATACCTCACTAAAAATAATAACCCCTCCATCCATACCTGCTTCAAACCATAGCCAGAGGTGGGTCTCTGGGCTCAGCCGAACAAGGTACCTCTGAAAAACAATTTGGGGTGAGCATTGAACAACGTAGTCTTGGCCTCTCAATTGAGGAATGAGGTGGGTTAAGGCTTCCTGAAGCTTTCGCTGTCACTGACTAGTATAAGGTGACAGCACACACATAAAATTACTGTTTACTTTTAAAAAGTCAGGCAAGACTAAATTACGGTGGTGTTCTGTGAATTATAAATGCTGCAGCCACTGTTAGCTTCCAAGACACGGATCAAGCCGAATGACATCTGGACTCTGAGGTAACTTTAGATGAAAATGCTGCTTCTGTACTCAACCCAGTCTTCTTGGAAGCAGCTCCTCCATAAATGTTTAATAATGCACAGTAACTGCAGATACTCGCCAGCTGGGATACGGGTGCTTTTGTTCATACACAACTACTTTGAAGGGTTGAGACAGCACTAGGAAGACAACGGTGCTTGGACAGAGAAACATTCATGGATGTTTCTCCTTGACTCCTGCTCCCATACTTGACTTTTGGCTGTCTTTCCTCAGGTCTGCATGAAAACCGGTGCTTTCCAACAGAGCTGAGTACAACTGTGTGCGGTCACGTGCAAATGCTCACGGACGGTGGTTCAGGAAAATGTGTGCATATGTTCTGAGACAGCACCAAGGGGAAGCAGGAGCAACGTTCATTTAGCAGTTGCTACCGCAGTTCCCAGAAGCAGCTCCTTGCCAGAAGGAAGGTTTGGTTTAGGTGAGCTCTGAGGTAGGACTTCAATTCTTCTGTTCCAAACCTGTCTCCTGCTCAAAGCATGTTTACTCAGGGTTTTCCAGAGAGGGACATGACTTTGCTTCTACATGGGATGTTATATTTTTGCTGATGTGTTTCAACTGACTAGGACGGGATTTTGTATGCAGAAACACTACAGCTCTTATAGGAGGCTTGCAACCTACCCAAGAGAGTGAGCTTCTGTTACAGGGTGAAGCTCTCCATTCCCACTCTGTAGAGGTCAAACAGGCAAATCTGATGATTTTTGCCATTATTTTTTTTCTTGATTTTTTTTTTTTTTTAGTTTGAAAACGGAAACAATGACCACACGGTGATTTCAAGCCCATTTTAGTTCTCTGTAACTCCCCTGTCTCAGCCACAGGCTCTGTGTAAAATGCTGACATCCTGGCTCAGGTTTTCTAGGCAGTAAACCCTTTCTTTAGATAAAGTCCCCCTCTCTTTTCACGTCTAGGTTTATCCCATGTCACCTTTGCTGCACAGAAGGCAGCTCTTGCTCATTTCCCCTAGTTGATGGTCACCTTGTACAGGGGCAAAGTAAGAATTCGTGAGCTTAGTACAAATACTGGAGGGAGCTGTTGAGCAAAAAAGAAACAGGATTTTTACTCTCTCAGAAGCACACGATGTTTCCCTATATCAGCCCATGTATCAGGGCAAACAGCCTCAGTTTGGAACAGATTTGACTTGGAACAACACTTATCTGCAGCTCTAGCTGCTTCACCATTCAGCAAAACATAAAGATCATCAAGGAAACTGTCTGCTAAATGTCAGAGGGTTGCGGTGCCCCAAATGAGAGCTTGTACTACTAATAACTGGTTTAAGTGAGGAGGGTCTGAGTAGTTACAAACAGCCTATTTTCCTTTTATAGGGGGAGAAAAAAGGAGATTTGTATTACTTCAAGTGCTGGTGTGTGTGTGGTCTTTTCCTCACGCAAGCTTACCTGAGAAGTCATTCCTATGTTCATAAGTAGTCTGCAGTTACTTTAGCTTCTTTTTCTTGGCTGTCATTCTAAAATACCTTCTGCCCAGGTATCAAAGGGTGCCACACACACATAACTACCCAAACAGCAAACGCGGGTTTTCTCAGATCACATAACCAACCGCACGCATGTTGTTTTGCTCTCCCATCTCTAATATAGACAGCCTCTGCCTGACATAATACACCTTTGCTGTAGAAAAAAATCACATACCTTTAATAACCAACAGTTATTTGCAATTAACTATAAAGTGCAAAGCAACTGTCTTAATGAAAACACAGGGAAAAAGGGTTTTTAGATTTTTACATAACATTACACGTACCCTGAAAGGCCTTGAATCAGATATTCCTTGGGAATTACTTGCTGTCTAATTGCAAGCAGCAGAACATCTTATAATGATATACCCTTGTTTTCTTACCATCTCCATAACTACATGGTAGCAGAGCCTTCTGCTTTGGTTTGCTCTGACAGCTTCAAATAAAGCAAACACAGGTGTCTCTGAGCTTTATTTTCCTCTATTTTAGTTTAATGCAGATTTTTGTTACTGGATAGCATCACAGTGTTGTACTTTGTGCACGAAGGCTGAAAGTGATCAGTAAGTAAATGAAAGTAACAAGCCAAAAGCTAAAGTGCGTTTTGGTTGCTTTCTCCATCATTTTAAAATACTTTAATTTTTGCACTAAAAAATACTATAATTCTTCCTTTCTGCTTCAATCACTCTTTGTACGAAGGGGGGAGGGTAGATTAGACTCTGGATTAGACTTGTGAAATTTCTGAATTTGCTGGGGAACCATTGCTATGATGCTCAAACAACACAAGAAGAACCCCCGACCGGATACACTGCCGGCCTACCTCGGCGAGGCTGCGAGTGCCCCCACCACTGCCCAGTGGTGATTTGGGCCACGTAGGTACTTGGTTTAACTTGCCACATGCAAGGAAAGAGCCTGTGATCAATATATCCAGAAGCTTGCTGAGTACCAGAGGTGTGAACCGTTGCCAGTTCAGTTCCTCTTGCAAAGTTCTCGCAAGATTGATAAGCCAACATGCTGGTGCAGAAGGGGAAGAAATGGGCTCTTGAAGCCCGAGGCTGCCTGCTGTTTTATTTGGCTGCTTTCCTTGATTTTCATCCCAGTACAGAAGGGGCAATACTGTGGTACGCAGAAAATAAGTTTACCTTTCATAAGGTAGCCGGGTTCAATAAGACCATATCAGTTTAGACCAGCAGAGACTTTTACATATTTCTTCTCACCAAGGCCTTTATCAGCCCTCCAGCGCACTGCATTATTAACTTTTTTTTTTTTCAATATGGAGCACGGATTGTGTTTGAAATGCTGCTGCAGTTTGTCAGGCAATGAAGTTGGTTCTCATTTATGAAAAGACTTCTTCCTGTAACTAGAGTAATGCAGAGGAAGCTTTCAGAAAGCAGTAACCAAAGCTCAGTGCCTTTAATCTGCCTGTAATTTTTTAAGGTGAATATATGTTACTGTCAGCAACTTCCATAGCCAAGCTATAGGACAAAACATTGCATGTAAACACACTAAAATCTTTAGGGAGAAGGGAAAAAAAGTAAACTATGATGGTTATAGGCTTTTTGATGGTCTATTTTTAAGAAAAATCCCCTTTGTGACAACTGTATCCCTACCAATATTCCCAACCAGGCAGACTGGTTTTGTACGTGTGCTAAAAATATTGACTCCTTTGATAACAAAGCAAAAATCAATGAAGCTGAAGTCAGGGATAGTTTGATTTCTATAAGAGTGTCAGCATCATGCAAGATGAGTTTTCCTCTACTGATTAACACCTCTGAGTCTGAAATATTGGTGATTTTTGTGAAGGGCAGATTTATTGTTTTAATAATCTTACTAGGTATTTAGTCTTCTTATGTCTCCAGGCTAATTTCAGAGAAAACAATGGTGAGATAGGAGACATGTGGCTGCTTAATGCTGCAGGCAGATGTGATTAGATTTATGCTTATTTTTCAAGTGGTACGTCATGGTAATCTTGCTAAACGCCCTTGAGAATAAGAGATAGGGCAAAAAGGCTTGTGAAACCGCTCACACACTTTAATGTGGCATTGTCAACATCTCATTTCCAGCCATTGAACTCCCTGAAAATGATAAAATAGTGTTGGAAAATTATCTTCACAAATCTACAGACCTTCAGATAGTGTAAAGTACCATCTTCCTACTATAGCAGCATCTCATATCACTTGAGGTCATGTCCCCTGTGTTGTAAACCAAGCCACCAGACTTCTCAAGCAGCTTGTTGGTTAGAGGTGGAATCTGAAGTCGTGGGCACAACATGATGAGTCCCTGTTAAATTTGAGCTCTGTTGTGTGTGCTCACTTATTGCAACACCCAAGATGACTTAACTTTTCTTATCTGGGTTCTTTCTCTTCTTTCTAAGCAATAATGCCACCAACTAATTATTCCTGAAGAGAGATCCCTCGAGAGGGGGCTGATGTCTGTGTCACATACTGGCTGCTCTATTAGGAGCCTACCGTTGTATGCAGTCCGTGTCTGATCAGATTTCACGTGCCTCGAAAGCCAGACAACCTGCAATAGGATACTCTTAGGCAGTTAGATCACATTAAATATTTAAACATAGAATTTTACATCATCCATTAGGTCTATTAAAGAATCTCATGTCTCGCTGCCAGAACTAACCACACAGCTTGCATGACTTTTAAAATGACTAACTCTTTCTGCTTCTTATGCCCTCCATGAACAAGTTTCCATGGAAGTTTCCAATGTTTCCACAATACTGCCAGAAGTTTCTGTGAAAGTTTCTAATCCCATTTCCACTGAAGACAATGGCACTTAAATTAGTTTTGCACTGTATGGGAGAAAGGAAGTAGTAATACATTATAGAGAAATTAATGAGCAAAACTGGATGAAGGAAAGCAAAAGTTTCCTTAATTTGTCAGTAAAATTTGAGTTCATCAACCAAAATGTTTTATTACAAGACCTCTTTGGTCTTGCACCAAATTACTGAGAACCCCCAAAGAGAGGCAAGCAGGGCATTGCCAGTTCTTGCAATGAACTCCAGCACAAAGAAATTAAATAACTTCCCAGTGGCCACACACTGATTACAGCAGCAAAGCTGAGGGTTACAGCCAGGTTTTGTGACTGTCAATGCTGTCTTTAGACTGGTAAGAGTGTCTTCTCTCTTTGGAAAATTCCATGGTGTTTTTCCTCAAAACAATCAGCATCACTCTGGCTCCGCTCCATCTGAAATCAGTTAATATTAAGCCCATACTCCATACACGAAGTAATGATAACATATTGAATTGCACTTTACTTTCCTAGGAAGACTGGTACCACTCTAATAACAATGAAAGCCCTCTGCATTGTGGATTTCTTTTCCCCTTAAAATATTTAGGCTTTATCTGTAGATAAATGTCTTTGGTGCTTCTTGGATCATCGCTTCTTTTGTGGCCTTCATCAGAAAGAAAACTTTGTTTCTGTTTTGTCTGATTTCATAATCTTGTAGCCATCTTTATTGATTGAAGAAAAAAGATTGCTTTATGCTCATCCCATTGTGTGTTTTTGAAGACTGTTTTCTTCTACTTTTTTGCAAGGCTCCGGCAAACAAACTTTTGTAGTCTTTACCTACACATTGTTCTTAAAATTAGTATCTCCTGTAACTTAGTGACCTGAGAAATTATTCCACTTCAGAAATTGTTCAGCTTTCTTTATTCCGTTATTATTCAGGCCATTTTCAGTGTGTGATTTCAATAGGAGGGTGATTTAAGTCAGGAAGCAGAGCAAAATACCTCAATATTACAGTATTTGCTGGATCTGCGGTAGATGGTTGATGTGACACTGGAATAACTTTGAAGTAACATTGATGCTGAAGTTAAAAAATGCCGTTTTCAAGGGATGTTGACATAGAACATTCGTATACAAAATGATGCTATTCCGAAAGTGCGCAATGCTAGCAAAAAAAAAAGATGAGAAATGATATTTAGGGAAACACAATAAGTTTGGGATTTTTTTAAGGTCAGAAAAATTGATATGTTTTGGTTGTTTTTAAAAAAAAATATTTGTTTGAAGAAACATAGGTTTATAATTTATTTCAAAGGCGTGGGCAGTATTGCTCATATATTAACCACTGTCATGGTTTTAACTTCATGGTGACTTCTAACCTAAAGGTAGCTGCAGCTGCAAATTTAACTTCTCAAAGCAAGTGTAGCAAGAGAGGGGTATGACAGGAGGGTATGAAAGTGATGACAACGGGTATTATCTTTGGCCAGTAAAAATAACAGACTGTTTCATCTGCATGGTCTGACTGTAGGAACTACTTTGGGATGAGCTCCGAGGTGACTCTTCCAGCATATCTGGGAGGAATCAGACTGTATGTACTGCTTAGCGTGCTCCCCAGGAAGCACTTACTTTCTCTGAGGTGGACCTTGTTAACTTTGAGTTTTTCTTGAAAGCACTGTAGCACCTGTCCTAGAAGAGCTTTGACACTGAACGTGTGTGGCTGAGAAGCCTTAAAGTAAAAAGAGCTCTGACTGCCCACAGGAAACAACAGGGGTGGTGTCTACCAACTCCTGTGGGCAACCTGGAATTCAGTGTGCTCTCGCGATAGCTCTAGAAGTTACTGTGGGTACCATGGGTCTGCGAGTCTTCACAAAGCTCTTCTCCCTGCTCTGTAGAGTAACTGCTGCGACAACAGGAGATCTTCTGTACAAATTATTCTGGGAGGTAGCCTCCGTGTCTATGCTTCCAGTTGAAAACAACTCAAGTCTTTGCCTCATCCTTTGGCAAGAAGCTTTTTCTTTTTTTTTTTCCCTCTAGAGTATTAACTGGAGACTTGACTGATTTTTCCTCCCAAAGGGAAGATGTCTGTGGTTTCTCACATACGTAAAGCCGAGGGCGATAAACAGAAAGAAATATAGCACTGACGCATTTATTCAGGGGAAAAAAAAATGTCCTTCAATTATAGAAAACTTACTACTGGAATCACAAACTTCAGAAATTAGGTTGAGCTTGAGACCTTCTGAAGTCATCCTTTTCAAAGGTAAGAAGAACTTTCTGGACACAGGTTAGGGATAAGGTAGTAAGGTCAAGGGTGGTCAGAGAAATATCTTTGGTCAATATAGCCAGCACAAGGAAATTAACTGAACCAGGCTCCTTGCTTCAGAAGTTCATCTTTTCCACCTTTACCTTGACCCTTTGCAGCTATCTCACCTCTCTCGTGTATCTCCGGCTCCACTCTTCTGTCTGCAAACCTCCCACCTTCCCCATCTGGGCTCTCCCTTTCTCTTCAGCCTGCCCCAGTCCTTCCTGCACACCTAAGGAATCAGTGCAAAGCTTTACCTGCTCCAGAGATGCTGTCTCATCCTCACTTGTTAGCTTTTACATGTTCTTGACTGGTCCAATGCACCTCTAGGAAACAAATCTGTTGATACTGGAAGTGCAATGTCACTTTCTGAGCAAAATACAACTCTTATTAAAAGCTTCTGACATGATTCAAAGTTATATGGAATATAAGAAATATCAAGATAACTGATCCTACTTTTACCACTCCAAGAATGAACTTTACAGTATATTTTGTATTATCCTGCCTTCTCCCAACTATAAACTGTTGTTCGTAGAAGTAAGTCCGTCTCAGTTGCATTGCTGTGCATCATAATGGAGATATTCTTTTTTTCCCTGTTTTTATTTGGTTGGGTTTTTTTAAATTTGATTTTGCCTAAACTTTTCCAGACTTCCAGTTTTGCTCCGCTTTTGTTTCTCTGAGTAATTTTATTTTATCTTTTCTTTGTTTTTGAAGCTCTTCTGCTAGTGCCCTGCTTCATGATCTGAACAAAAATGACCTTTGAGGAGGCAAACAATTCTTGCAGTCCTTGCTTAGTAAAGAACTGATTGAAAAGCGGTATCCCATTTCCTCTGAAAATGTCTGGGTTTTTTCCCTTGCTAAGCTTTTGCCAAAAGAAGTGGAACACTTCTTACATTTCTAGCACTTTCCAGTTTCTCGATGTGTCTGCGCTGTTTGCTGCTGCCGCATCCAATCTGAAGTACCCACCACCGCTGAGGGATTTCATATTATGTGCTAAAGAGAGAGCCAGCAAATACAGTGACAGCTTCAAATACATTGAAACAGTGAAAAAAGAACAGAAGGAAATAATTACCACGTTATTCGTGTTATTGGGCTAGACTGACACAGCCCCTTTCAGCAAGCCATCTGTCTTCGATTAAAATGGAAAAGTCTCTTACGAAATGGTGCATTTGCAAGGGGTTCACAGCTGCAGAACCAACCAAATCTTTTAACATCTGTTAGGTCCAAAGAGATCTGGACCTAAGGTGCCTTTGAATAAATACTCTTGAAATGGTGCTTTATTTCAGGTATTGCTCTTCTGTGGTCTCGGCGGCTGATAGCACTGTCACTGGTGAGGAGCACACTTTGTCGCTTGGAAAGGTCAGGAAGGAGGCTAAAGTGAGCCTGGCCAGCTGCCTGGAAAAATGGCCTTTTAAAGTAAGGCCAGAATGGATTGTGCATTACATTTTTTTGCGCTTTTGTTGTTCTAAATTTACTAATGGGGTTATCAAATGGGACTGTGGGAAGAACACCCATTGGAGAGAGCAGATTTGCATGACCCAAGAAGGCCTGCTGCCCAAATATCTCCGGGCTTTTTACCTTCCCAAGCCCAATCCAGGTTTTCAAATCTGTACTATGTGAAAGCTTGAGATTTTCATAGCTGTAAGAAGATTATGACTATGCACAGAGAAGGGCATTATGTGATCACTGACGTCGCTTAGTCATGGGCCTTGTTTTGCCACCAGGCAATGACAAACAGCAGTAACAATCATGTTCAGTTAGTAATGAATGCATTTCAGACTCCCACAGTTTTGTTCTTGTCAGGTTTCCACTGTGTTTGTTCACTGAAGAGAATGATGAGTTTACTCTTACTTGAGCATTCATCTCAAATGTGTTTGTGTTTAGTAATATCTTTGTTTGAAGCACAGGAAATGACTGGGTGCCAAAAAAAAAAAAGGACTAAATATTTATATAGCAGCCCAGAAAGTTCATGGTGTTGTGCACAGGGATAAAGATAATCCATTTGTGATCAACTGTCTTATTTAAACAGCAAACAAAATGGCTACCTCCAGAGATGATTAATGTGTCTGTGCAACTAGATCATGAGTTCATTGTCGCTCCAAAACTAGGACATAACAAAGCTGCTGCGGCTGTGCCATGCATTTACACATAGACAATTAATCCAGCAGGACCAGCACATGTCCTAATTAACAAGTATGTGCAGATCAGTATCATGTACATGCATAGGATCTAGGATCTAGGTCTTCTGCTAGCCAAAAAAGCCTGGCTGGTCTCACTGCAGGTTTTAAACCAGTCAGTGAGAACCACTTTGTGAAGACACCATAGATGCAGGCAGCCAGCTGTCTTTGTCATCAGGCTGGTGGGAGCAGCAGCAAAACCCCTTCAGCCCCGTGGGACTGAACTTAGATTGCCATGGAGCGTGGACCAAGCTGAGTGGGGCAGCAGTGGGATAGGACAGTCACATTGCTCAGCAGGGACAGGTATTCATCTACCCAGCCAAAGCCCCAGCAGCAGCAGAAGAGACCAACCCATGTCACCCAAGCTCTTCATACCATGGCTATGTCTCCCTTTCTTCTTCTTTCCAAAGAATATGACAGAGACATCTTGGCGTTGGACCATCATCTTTGAGGAAGCATAACTAAATTTGTGCTATAATGTTAAGTTGGCTGGTACATCACGTTCTTTTACTGTAGAGGTCTGGTCTTTGGTCTGATGCAAAGAAGAGGGGAAAGGGCTCATTCTTGCAAGGCATGATCAACTTGATGTATATGAGCAGTTCTGTTAAAACCGGCATGTCTACTTGCAGAGCAAAGATAAGCACACGCAGGGTTTGCAGAATCTGAGATAGATTGCCTTTTAAACACCTGTTTAACGTAAGGATTGGATACCCAGCTTCTCTGTTAGAAGGGTTTCCCTCATCTCCAGGTAAAAGAGATCCTGTTAGCTCTTGTTCTGCAAGTCTTAAGTTAGTTTTAGGGCCAAGCCTTCCTGCAAGAAAAATCCCAGATGTGAAGATCTCAGAGCTGCCACGCTCAGAGGTCACCTGTGTCTCTCATTCCCACAGCTTCAGGTGCTCTCACTGGTAGTCTGAAAGGTCAGGTGTCACTGGCCCTTGAGCCATCTTTCTGATGGAGTATGGGCCCACAGACAGCTTGCTTGGGCAAGCTGGAATGCCAGCTAGCAGACTAGACCCCGGACAGAAATGCAAAGAAAATATGGTGCAATGGGTACATTCCCATCAGACGCTTTAGCCCCCACAATCCGCATTGTCCAGTAATGATGTGTGCTGTCAGAATTCCCATATTTTGCTTTATATTCCCATATATTCCCTTTATATTCCCAAAATATTCCTATTTTCTTCCCATATTTCTGCTTCCCTCCAGCCCTGAGTTGTGGCTGAAGATAATAGATGACATTTCATGCAGAGGTGTGATCAGCCTGAAAGCAAAAGGTCTAAATAAATAACACATGAAGAGTCCAATTCCTGGAAAGTGAAAATGTAGTGATAAATGACACTTTGGCATTGGCTATTGCTCATTCTGATGAGAGTCAGCAGACCGTGTTACTTGACTTAAATGGGCGTTGGGAGGGACTGTTATAATTTAACTGTCCTTAATCGAATCATCCTATCACATATAAAACAACTTTCCTGCACATTAATTTTCTTCATGTGTTTTTCTTACGTGTATTTCTATATTTCTTTTTCCTTGTTCATTGACAAGGAAATGAGAATAAATGGATTACTTAAACAGTTTCTGCCAGCTTCCACAATATAATGCATTCACCATCACCCTATTAATTAGCAGTTGTATAAACACAAATAGGTAAAATACAATCTTTGTCAGTATGTGAGTTGATCTTGAATTTTCAAATGCTGCAGAACAGAACTACGGGGAAAATCGGATCTTGTGTTTCCATTTCCTGGTGGCACTTGTTTCCTAAAGAACAGCATATACAACATATTAGCCATACTTTTCCATTTAAATAATGATATTTAATCTTCATAGAATTCTGAAAACAAGGTCAGACAATGACATTTTTAATGCAGAAATGGTGTTTATTTCTTGTATATTTCCATCTTTTTTACAGGAATTAATTCCTGTAAATCAGTTCCTGTGATTACTTCATTACATTTGATGACGCTAACACTGCTTTAAATAGTTAGCTGAATTTTTCTCTTTAATTTGAACATTTAGGTTACCCAGATCATGTTTAAAAATCAAGTCTTACCTTCCTGATCCTGTAACAGAGAAAGAATTCAACTTCAAGGATGATTTCAGTAAAAATATATGAATGATGTTGAGGTTCTTGTGGGGAAAAGTAGTGATGAGCACGAGAGGTGAGAAGTTCATTAAACTGGCAGAGAGCAAAACTCAGAGCAAGTTGCAAAGAATGAGGGGTAGCCCTAAATTGCTAGCATCTGAAGAAGCTAAGGAAGATCAGGAATAGCTAAAAGTGCATTTTAAAGGGGAAACCAAACCATGACACCAGTGTTACAACAACATTTTCATGTCTCAGCCTGTGTTTTATGACTTGCTACAAGTGAAGTATAAGGAACTGGGTAAGACTGAATAAAGAGAAGGTGTTCTCACTTCAGCACGTATCAGGAATGGCCCAGGCAATAGTAGGTGTTTTAGATCAAAATCAAACACATGGTACAGGAAGAACAAGGATGTATATAAAGCTATTTGTGAATTTGAGGTGTAATGTAGAAAATGCAGTAATCAACAGTTTTTATATGGAGACAGATGAGTGTTTAAAAATGGGCCTAATATTTGGCAGCTTTGGCTGGAAGAGAAGTAATGAGGCAGGAGGAGATGGTGTGCATGATATACAACACCTTTTCACAGTGAACCTTGTGACCCTACTATTTGGGTCTCCTGATTACAAACCTCTTCATATAGCCCTGCCCAGGCATCTGGAAGTTATTCATGAAGAGCTAAGAAATGTGATGCGGACTGCGGCTCCTGGTGTACGAAGGAGGGTGATTTCAGAACTCTACAAGGGAGAGAAAGGTGAAAGGAAGAACGAGTTCTTATTTAAGCTATATTAGATGTGGTATGTTTGCTTTTGTTCACCAAAGCCTGGAGAATGTCTTTATGCACCCAAGCCATAAGACCAGGAACATTGTCCTTGGTCTCTCAGGAAACAGGTCATCTCAGCCTGAATGCCCTGTATGGTGGGGAAACAGCAGCTTCCTGACCAGGGAGACCCAGTTTATCCCTTCTTATTCAGTAACTATTGCTAGGAAGTTACTGCTTCCATAGCAGTAATGCTAAATTGATATTTGTCCCTCCTGAGATGTTCATATTCCATCAGAGCAGGAAAGAAAAGATCCTCAGTGCTTCATGGAAACATTTTCAACCTATCATATCAAATATATCAACATATCAAACACATCAAAATGCTGGTAAAAACATTTCTACCAAGTTGCAATAGTCCCCAAGCTACGGAAACACCACCCCTGTGTCTCCATTACGGTCCATTGCACGAAAGGACTGGGAAGCTGGTGAGGACTTGGCTTCTATGGCTAGCAGGCAAAGTGCAGGAGAGGACAGTGACTCTTCCAGCCTGGCACATCTCGTGTTCGGTGGAGATCACTATAGGTCACTGTGAATGAAGTCTGTGAGTCTGGAGAGTGGGATCGAAAGGAATGAACTGGATACAGCTTTTCTCTCACTTTTTTTTTCTCTTTTTTTTTTTTTTTTCTTTTTAAATGAATGAAGGGCAGGACTCCAACAACAAAGCACCAGGACAAAATGAATAATCATGATGACACTGAAAGCTGCTAAACGTCTCTAGCCACTGCCTGAAGGAACCCAAGGCATGCTATGCGACACTGATAAAAGAGGCAGCTCGTGATAAGACTAAGAGTGGTGCTTGGGGCCACTTGCAACAGAAAGTGCGTTCTTCCAAACAGAAAACCTTGATAGACTCTGCCTGACCTTCGCCTGCCGTCAGTCACAGTCACTGTTGCAACGTAACACACTGCTGGTGACAGCTTGAAAAACTGGATGATGATTGAGGACCCAAAAATAGTCATCTGGAAGTAGGTATGTCACAGCACATGGACCAGGGCTCTAGCCCTGAGAAGGCTCCAGGTGTACCCTAATATGCTGTATATGACATACACTGTTCTACACTGTTAATTAACTATTGCTTGCTTGCCCTTGTGGCACAGAAGTTTATGTGAAATCCTAGAGCCTGGTTTGGGGTTTTCTGAGTGAACACCTCCCTCCCCAGCTGCGTTGTCATTTCAGATGTTCCCTGGAAAAGGATGGTTTCTCGATCAATGCAGAGGAAGCAGCAGCTGCCAAACTGTTAGCAAACCCCATTGCTGTCTGCCTGCTTCCTGAACTGCAGCCTGTGCTCATTGACTAAAGCTAAAATTTGTATTATTCATTATGTTCTTATTTATTTTTCATATTTGCAGGAATCTAGTTAGAGTTTTTCTTTCTCTGCCTGCCATCTCCCCAGAGTAACCTAGGCTAGGAAGGAAAATGAAACAAGTGTAAAAAACAGGAGAGTGGGTAAAAGTGGTGCCTCAGTGGAGACTGCCCAGCTACCAGTGATGGCAAAATACATCAGAATTTGTCTCAGGAAAGTGTTTCCAGTGCAGTATATTGCTTATGGGAGGAGGACGGAAGAGAGTCTTTGCTGTGGTTCAAAAGTGCCGCCGTTTGCACAGGTTTCACTAAGCAGCAGAGGGGATATTATGGTATGTTTTTGTAAACATGGAATGGCTACTAAGGCTCGAGCAAAATTTAAGGCTTAAGTGCATAGCTGTCAAAACACAAGTTCCTAAGTAAAAGTGCCATTGACTTTAATTACCCAGGCATTTGAAATCTGGTCTGTACTTGAAGGCCAGAGGATGACTAATATAGGCTGGTTTATTTAAATTTTCTCATTCCACAGTTTATGATAGTTTTATATGATAACAACCAAGAAAATCTCTAATGAACAGAATAAAATCATAACAATACACTTACAGGAAAGCAGGTCTTTTACTTAAACACTTTTTTTTTTTTTTTTTTTTAATCACAGTGCATTACAAAGCCGCTTTTAAAATCCACAAAAATTCTTTAGTGTCTAAAATAACCATCTAAAACCACAGTTGGTAGAGTAGCATTGACTGGGAACCAAAGGCAAAGCGGAATGTCTTTTATCCTAAAAATTTCCAGACACAAATAAGAATTATCAGGTTTTGTGGTTAGATTAATCCTCATGCAGCACTAACCATGCGGCATGAATTAAACCTGTTACGTGACAGTGCATGGTATGTAAAGAGCTTGCTTTATAAAAATTTGGTGACCCAATGCTACGTCTTAGTCTCCCCATGGTGGCCACTGCTTTAAAGAAGAAAGGAAGTGTGGTCTTGCTCTACTTGTTCTGCATAGTCTCCTTTCAGAAAAGTCAAATAGACCTGACTGTGAATAAGCCCAGGCGAGAGCTGCCTGCCAAACAAGAAGAAAAAACCTTAGAAAAAGATGAGTCAAGAACTGGAGCAGTAAGCTCAGAATCTTGAAACCCTTCTTAGATCAACACTTTTTTTGTAAAAACCCTCCTTGTCAGTGTCCCTGGCTCCGAATTATGTTTCATGGGGACCTACTCACCAGAGCACATCATCAGCACTCTTTTTGAAGTGGAACAGAAAATTTTCACCACTCTGTTTATCGGTCAGAAAATGCTGCTTCATGATTAGGCTTGTTTTTTAAGTGCTTGTTTATGTGAAATATCACTCCAAGAGAAGTCAGTGAGGTATTCCAATAGTGCTGAAATGTTCCCTTTTCCATTTCCTAAATGTAACTCTTCTGTTTATCATTTAGAATTGACTTCCTTTCTAATATGTTTAATTGTGTAAACTTTTAAAAATTGTAATATTTTAAAGTCAAAGTAAAAAGTTATCATTTAGATAAATATTAAACATGTTACTCAGTCAAAACAAAATCCCTAAAATACTTTCAATATATGGCAAACATATTTTGTTTCCAACTTTGATTCACAACAAAAATGGACTTGAAACATCAGAACCTCCTCACAGTACACAAGTTCTGAATTTCAATCAGTTCTGTTGATTCCAAAATCCTGGACTGATGTCTCATTTGATGTCTTGTTATACCTACTGGAGTGCACATAAGGAGGAACCAAACAGAGAACACCAGGAAGGACATCATGCCCAGAGAACTCCTGAATTGTCTATGACTGTAGTAGCTCCAGACCTAGTAAGTATCTCGGGCAGTGAATCATGCTGACATGTAGGACCTTTGGCTCATCTGGATTTTAGCATCCACAGTAGTGTCTGGACACAGTGCTACACTGTCCTTGTTCTGGTCAGAGCCACCTTTGTGAGGCACAGATGTTCCCAAAGCAGAGAGAACCAATCGCC
This sequence comes from Arenaria interpres, assembly GCA_013399435.1. Lineage (NCBI taxonomy): Eukaryota > Metazoa > Chordata > Aves > Charadriiformes > Scolopacidae > Arenaria > Arenaria interpres. Next base: position 313,423 of record VXAK01013184.1, on the reverse strand, counting down.
ATGATGATGTGTGGAATTTGGGAGCCTGTCTGAGTTCCAACTCCCAGGTGTTTTCCCAGGCAGCCACCCTTTGCCTGAGAGCATATATTGAGAAGAACCGCCTTGGTGGACTCTCGTTGGCCATTAGAGCTGGCAGACCCTTTTTGGCTGGCAGATGTGGAAGTTGCTCACTGCTCATGTTTCAAAAATGAAAAAGGCAGAATATTTACAGATGTATAAAGGAGAAAATTGGAAGTAAGAATACTACCTGGGAAGATGGTTAATCCTTTCTTTGCCTGAGAGCCCTTGCTATCTAAAGGACCTGTAACTTGGTTTCCACAACATGTCTTTGCATCTAGAAATATCTTGGTCTCAGTTATGCTGGCCTGGGAAGCACCTCGTAGACACCCTGTAGATTTTGAATCATGTAAGTCAGAAGGAGCCGGTTTTGTGCCATGTCTCATGCTGAGCTTGATTAAACTCTGAACATCAATGCATTCTCTGCTTCCAATTCCAGCTGATCTTTAAGCTTGGGCTTTGAAATGTCCTCCTGGAAGAAGGCAAGAACAAACACCAGACAATTTCTTGAGAAGCTTTTAATTGCTTTTCATTCCTGAATTTGCCTTCTCCTCCTTTCCCACTCAGAAATATTAATTGCTTGTTTTGCCTTTTTTAACTAAAAACAAACTATGAGAAAAGCAGGTATTATCCTACTCCAACAGCTGTATGTGATGTAGAGCACATACTGAGTATGTGCTGTTTTCATTTTCATCACTTATCTCACTCAGAGCAAACTTAGCTGCCTGCAAGTGTGATCTGAAGAGACTACACAGTGCAAAAGAACTGGCAATCTTGCACATTTGAGTCAAGTCAGGCTGGGAACTTGCTCGATTATCGCTGCTTGTGTGTGTTATCTGAGAAAATGCTAGCTCCGTGGCTGGTGGACAATAGCAGAGCTCTGTTGATTGCTGGAGGCTAAGACCTCCTGCTTATGGAAACAGCCACTATTTGTCTTATTTTAATCTGATGGGATCCTCACTGCCTGATAATTTCCAGTGGAAAACAAAGTCTGAATGTTTAGCATCGGCCCTCAATTTACAGGGAATTATTGCTGGGATTTGCCAGTCCCAGCTCCTCCACCTATGCAGATCTGGACCAGGGTTTTGCGGCTGTTGGAGTGCACCGTGCCCCTGGATAGCACAATTAAATGACCCAAGGAATCTTTCCCCATTTCATTCCCAGCTCTACCTTTCCATGTTGTTAGCCTAACAGGGTCGACCCGTAGTCATTCCAGTTGCAGTTGGAAAGTATCAGTGTGTCAGTGTCTAATCAGGCAGCAGGTCTTTGTAATGCATTACCTATTTGGGACTTAGAAATTTGTCTTTTCCTTACCCTAGTTCTCATAAGGCATTAGTACTGCAATGCTTTATTTTATGAGGCTAATAAATTAAAACTCTCTTTCCATGTCCTGTGGAAAGACAAAAAGTTGTTATTATTCTTGCAAAACCACATTAAACAGAAAGCAACAGCAACCGGAGTATTGCTGACATTGCTTAATGAAAACCAGAGCAATGCAGTGGAAAACATGCTGGGAAGGACAGCTTCAATTAGAGGAAAGGAGAGATTAAAGACCCCTCTTTTATACAACCTAGGGAAGGAATGTGAAGGAATGGGTTTGAAGAAGGGTCTAATTGAAAGATAAAATGGAACCGGTAAATGGCTTACGATAAGATCAGTAAGCAGGGGCAGCAAAGCCAGTATTGATAGGAATATGTGTAGAAGTTCATAAAAACCCCAAAAGCCAATTCACTCTGGAACAGACAAATACAGAGGAAATATCTCAGGAATTGTGAGCATGTAGAAATCCTATTGGACAAGGACAAAATTTTTGAAAGGGAAGAATGTAAATAGTTTGAAAACCAATCAAGTATTTTCCACATAAAATGGGAGGACATTCGGGAAGATCAAGGTCTTTTCCTGAAGGAGGAATGAATGAAATTTGGTGACTATTGTGCTCTGAAGGTACCCCTGTAATCACAGACAACTGGTTTTCTCAATAGGGGAAAATCTGAAGAGCCTGGAAAGGTAAAATCAGTTAAACTTGAAACTACTATAACCATGTGTCGTATTTCTTCTTAACACGTTGTATAAAAGAGCTTTGCCTTAGACAAGTATGTTTTTAATTAATTTAAATTGTTAATTCAACCAGGCTAAGAACAAGGTCGAGGGAAGGAAAGCAGGATGAAGGAAATTATTTCAGCTTCAAAGAATGTTCAACTGCCTTAACACCAGCAAAAGAAACAGGATACCAAAAAGAGGAAGGTTTCTTCAAAGAAGTCCTTGCTCTCCCTAGGTTTTCTGTAACAGCTCAAAAAATTTGGTTTTTGTTTGCTGCTTCTCTGATTTTGAGGCAGGGCTATCCACGATTACTTTTGTTCACCTGTGGAAGCCCTGTTTGTCCTTGCTGGGTCCTTTAGTTGCTCCCGATGGTGCCAGGTGCTTGTTGCTTTGGAGAGTGGCTCCACCCGAGCAACCTACCACATCTTCCAGCACAATCTTTTCTTCACCTCTCTCTGGTTAGCAGCACAAGTTAAGTGCTGTTATCTCCTGTAGCTAATATGACCATCTGATGCCACTGAGCATTTTATTTATCCCATGAAGTGTCTGAAGATACCTGCTCTCTTGAGAGGCCATACAGGTCCCAATTCTACCTGTTCTCACCACCCACCTGCCCTGTCTTCTTACCATGCACTTGTTCTTGTCACTTGTTCCTTTCCACTCATTCCACAAATTTTCTCTCTCCCCTATTACAAGCCCTGAGACTAGTACAGTATGTGTATGTATATGCAGGGATGTACATATTTTATCTATTCAGGCTCTGCCACCTCCTCGCTCCTTTTTGATGGCAGGTGTTTTGGGTATGGTTTCCTGGCCACATGCAGACACGTGTGGTGTCTGTAAGGAGGGGAACCTGCCCCTGAAAAGAAGGGTATTGCAGTTCAGGCCCTAGAGACACGAGGAGAGTATGTGAGAAGCTTGGCTGGTGCCTGTCTGAACCACATCTAGCTCTTTCCAGCACCCAGGGTCCACTTATTCCGTTAGTATTTAAACCCTCTTTGGAGTATTTATAATTTTTTATTGGGTGTTTCTAAGAGACACAGAAAATATAATTGGTCTCACAGTAAATCTGCTATGATGTGTTTATAAATGCAGGATTTAGCTTCTCTGGAAAGTTCAGAATTTCCCATTGAATGATGCAAGTTTACACAGAGGTAGAAATGTGAACCAGGATAACTGGGTCATTATGGGAGAGTTTCTATCTTTAGCTGAAGAAGATGAGCATTGATTGAAATGCTTACAAAAGGATGACACTGTTTCCTTATTGACTTATTGGTGCTGTGTTTACTCTTTGGTTTAAACTCGGCCCTGGTGAGGCGCTTAGGAATGTTCCTGTTGCAGCCACAGAGCTATGTACTACTACCCAAATTAATTAGTCCCGTTAATCAACAAGGTGAATTTTCCCAGGCAGAACAGCACATTGATGGGATTTTTAACTGCTTAACTTCCTCACCTTCATGTAGACATGTTTGTCTTGACCTACGTGATACACCATTTTCTTCCCCAGCATGACAAACTAGCATCAGAGGCTCACAAGTGGAACTCGTGATCCTGGCCATGAAGTAGAGCAGGACCCAGAGCAGCTCGTTATCAACAGCTGCCTCTGGTTAGCTCTGGTAGCCTAAAAGGTCAGGCCGTCCCTTATACATGCTGGAGGCAGGTGATTTTTACCTCCTTTCTTATTCAGCTTGGTTAATCTTCTCAAAGGAGAAGTATTGCAGTGGATAAAGATGATCTAAATTTAAAAATGCTGCATTTCCTGCAGTTACTCTCTGTTCATGTAAGTGGGTCCGTCTACCACCAGGAAAGAGAGATGAGCAAAGGCTGGACACTTCCTCACTGCTATGACTGAGCAAGGACAGGGAGGTAAGCGGTATGTAACTGTCGGTATAAAGAGTAGCAGTAGGATTGGTTATGAGTCTTCCCAGAAACACACCTTTTGTGCTTTTTTTTTTTTTTTACTGCTTTATAAACTAGAAAATCTTCAAAAGTTATTTGGCAAGGGACAGGAAAATGTCTCCAGTCTTAAACTGTTGTGGTCTGGAGAAAGCCATTTCCCGGGCAACTCTGATCAGATGGGTGTTGTTGTCCCTTTTCCATCGCCTCTGTCCTGCCACACCAGATCCTAGAGAAGCACGGGTCCCTAATGCAAGATCCTGTGTGGGCAAGTGTTGCTGCTCATGTAACCCAGTTTGCTTTGGATTGGGTCTATGGTCACAAAATATTTGCCTTTATGGTGGGTTGTTATGATGCCAGTTGCCTAGCATATCTAAACAACTGGGGAATTTGGAAGGCTACTGCCTTGTGCCCGTGCTCCTCTGGGTCCTTTCTCTTTCTTGATAGCCTTCAATTGCATCCCGTGTGTTTTTTAAAGATTTTATATTAAATTTGTCTTCTGGTCAAATAAATCTCAAAAATTAAATTATACTGTAAGAGAGTTAGTTTGTGCTTCTGCATTCCTTAGTTGCTATGAAGATGCAAGTTCTGCAGAAGAGAGGCAGAAACTGCTATTTTATGTAAGACATTATGCGTATATCTGTGCTTGCTTACTCACTTAAAATGACTGCTCTGTCTACTATGAGGAGAGGCTTCATTTTGATATACATTTTATAGATATGCCCTTTAGAAACACCAGTTTGAACACTTGACTTTGAAACTGCAGTGAACCAGATTCTGCCTCTGTCATATGAAACAATCCTTCAACTTTGACTTTGTTTAGACAAGGCACTGGTGGAAGTACTTTTGGACATAAACAAAGGTAGTGGAAACGGTCTAGTTCTTCAAATGCATCAGCATGGCTCAGCTTCCCAAAGATACTTTGATGCCTAATTGCTGCTGACATGGCCTCTGAGATAGTCGTTATATCAGTCATTTCATAGAAATGAGACCCAGCAATTTTTCTAAACCTTTCCTGTTTTTGTTTTTTTTTTTTTTAAAAAAAAGGGAGTTTAAGGAAGGCATTTATCAAAATGAATGAGACTGAACTGGTCAGAGGTAGTTGTATTTGCTCCCATGGAAAATATAGCGCTTGAGGCAATTAGAATCAAGGTGGCTTTGCTATTTCTTATTTTTAAGTCTTTTGAATTATATTTGAACATAACTGAGATTTTTAAAAATGTGCTGTTAGAAAATGTAGTCTGAAATTTTATTTGCTTGAGATGGGAACTAAGTGGAAACCAATGAAAACTTCAACAGATGTGTAATAAGGTCCAACGGAAAAAAGGAGAATGATTGGTGACATGCATTTTGAGATGAATGGATGGAACATGTTAAATGGGAGAGTGGTATGTATGGGTGGTTTGTTTCCTAGTGGGGGCAGAATAGTAAAGACCATAAAATCTGAGACTAGAGTGACTCTGGGCCTCCCACAGAGAACCAAAGTCCTGCTTTTGAGGAATGAGCAGAAATAAAATCCTGTGAAACACTATGGCAACCATCACCAGGGATACCATCACAGGTCTGAAACATGTTTATCCAGAAGAATTACAAGTCACAGAGTGGGATGATAAACTTGGAAACGGTATTTTAAAAGCAAAAACACTGTCACCTGGTAATTGCAGTGGTATGGAAATGTGACACTTGGACTTCTTAATAAAAAAAAACTGTTTTTAAGAGATACTGCAGTGAGTATCTCCTAGAAATAGCTACAGAGAGTTGTATTTGCAAAATATCTGTGCACAAGAGAACTGAGAAATTGTGCAGGAAGGGAATCCAGACCAATAAAGTCACTGCAGTAGAACTAGGAAAAGATCTTTAAACAAAACAAAAGTTAAATAAATGAAATGAATAATCACAAAAGTATTTTTTTGGTCCTATGTAAGTCAAATACATACTGACATCCACAGTTAATCACGTTTGTAGGTGAAGCAAATTCCATCGGGTGTAGTGTGGTCCCCACGGATAGGGTCCAGCTGAGCTATACTCATGTTTGGCCAAGGTGGAAACACCAAACGATTCTTGGCTCTCTTTTCTTTTAAGAGGGAGGTGGGAATTGTCACATTCTGTTTCTGGATGTACCACTGACCTGATCTATCACACAGGAAAATTCACCTGCTTGTTTCAAATTTTTGTCTTTCAAAGGAAGACAAAAGCTTGCTAGAGTATCACAAAGATGAGCTATTTACCATTTATGCAGAGGTTTAAACATGTGAAGGGTTGGTTTACAAAATGTGATGTACAAAAGTGGATGTAATTTGTTGACATTCTTCACAACTGACATTTTTTATCATGAGTCTTTAATGCTTTTCTCTTCCACTATACTGCCCACGAGTCATTTTGTTTCTCCACAAGTTCTCCAGTTTCTCGTAGTTCTTGCTGATGCTGCTGTCTTCTGCAGCAGTACAGAAAAAGACAGTGTTATCCTTTACTCACTCTGAATTCATGAGTGATCCTGTAAGAACAATAGCTAATTTTAGCAGTCTGTGTAAATAAACGTTTCCGAATCTCACTGCCAGGCCTGGTTCAAATGTGAAGCTGAACTGTCTTTGCTGGCAGTTAGATGGTTCCAGTCTCCTGTCCCACCTCTCCGGGTGTATAAATGTCCACCAACCTTAGCAGATCCTTCAGTTATTAAAAAAATTTAAAAATCCCTGTATCCATCAAGTCCCTCAGCCCCTGCCAGGGTTCCCAGCTGGTGCTACGTGGCTCCCCCATGAAGGAGGCTGGTGCCTCAGGGTCACCCTGAGGGCGCATCCATGTGTCTGCTTGTACCCTCTGCCACCTGACAGAGAAAAATGAGCAAGATTGCAGTCTAAATCATTGACGATCAGACAAGGACAAAGCACCCTAAATCAGAAAAATATTTCTAATGTTTGAGATTTGAGAGAAACTATTGTACTACTCTTGTAGCAGCAACCTAATCCTGGTCTTGAAAAGCAAAAAGCTGTTTCTGAGTAAGAGGAAAGACAAAGGAAAAAGGCAAAATATAATCATCACAGATACATTCCTTCTCAGTCTCAAAAATCCTGTCATACTTGTATTTTCTTATGTGTTTTTTGGCTCCAACATTATCAGTGCAATGTCTGCCTCCCAATATGACATCAAACCATTACTTAATACTTACGTATTGGCTTATGACTTAAGGAAGGAGCATTTTGTCCTGCTGCCTTGTTTAACGTACTCTTCACTATTATTGGCAGAAATATGTTACTGTCACTTGCACACGGACACAAATTCAATCATCCTTTCAGTGGATGCCTTACCCAGATTAAATTAACCACGACGCATTGCATAAAGGCATTTCAAGTTAAAATGGTTCAAATCAGTCCAATAACCAAGAAGCCCGATGATTCATTTCAGCTGATATCTTTAGTTGTATTATTATTCCATCCTCATCTTTTTTTGAAGGCGAATGATTTTTTTGCAGCCTGGATTTTCTTACTGCTGAAGACACAGGCCTATATGATTGAATTTGCTTGGAGAGGGGACCTGTATGATCGAGGGTTTTTTCCCCCTCTAACTTTTTTGACCTGGGTTTCAAGGGTGGCAGAACAGTTGCTTGGTCCAATGCAGGCAGCAGCTGTGGCTGCTGCGTGGGTGATGCGCAAAAGCATCCCTGCATGGCACCCACCCCCTGCTTCCCGCTGGGACACTTGGTTCCTTTCCATTTGTGGCAGTGCTCTGCCCACACTCTTCAAACCAAAAGACAACATCCTTGTTGAGCAGTTTGCTCTGAGTGATGAACAATTCGGGTGTTTTTTTTTCTCTAGTTTATGAAGATTAGGAAAGATAGCAAGGCCTCTCCTAACGATTCAGTGGGATAGTTAAAAAACTCAGGGCTTATTTCCAGAGCGATGTGCTCATAGTTTTCCCTTTATAAGTGCATATATCAAGTACAACTCAACTATACTGCCATATGAATCAGAACAAGTGCCTATACAGAAAGCCTGCTGATATGGGAGTTTGAAGCATGCCTTAGTGAAGACACTCTACCTTAAGTACTTTTTGAAACTCCATCTCATCCTCTATTTCAAATAGAAGAAATAACTATCTGCTTTAGGTACACAGCACAGATACTCTTTGCATCATCTAATCATGAAGGCAGGGGTAAGACAGAATCTTATTTCACTCTGTACCAGTTCCTGTGAGAAAACCACAGAGCTGCAGCTTTCTCTTTGGTTGTGAAAGCGTGATTTAGATACTTGAATCTATCTCTTCTTGGTAACTCAGTAATCCATTTTTATAGCAAACTAAATAGGAAGGGGATAGATGAATTTTCCATGACATTATGTATCAAAACAGTCTAGGGGTAACTCACAAATGGTTTCATATAGCAGCTCCCCTGTGCCCCCGAGGCTGCACCTCTGAAATCAGAACCACTCGGTTCAGAAAAGACAGCAGCGATGAAGGATGGAGGGTGGTTTTCATGTGGTGAAAATCAGTAAGTTTTCATGGCTCCCAGTGGAGATACCCAGTCTATTTCAGCAGAGAACTTGGCTCCTTAGATGGCTTTTTGTCAAAGATGACTCTGTTCTTGGACATACACGCCGGAGTTAGCAAGCTGCCAGGCAGTCCTGGAGCAAAAGAGGCAAGGCTAAAAACTCTGGACTCAACACATCCGTAGGAAAAAAGCCTCTTGGTTTTCTAATGCCTTCCTCCTTGCTCTAAGAAATTGATAACACTGGCGTAATGCCTCAAAGGAAACTTCCCATAGCAAATTTCAAATAGGAGAGGTTGGAATTCGAGACTTCTGAGTTTAGGGATTTATAATGGAATATAATGAGCGTAAACTGGCCTACATATTTAAATAGGCTTCAAACAGTACAATCTGCATACAATCTTTTAGCTATCTGATTATTTAATCTTATTAGATGATTTGATTTATTTCCTTTATGATAAGTCTGTCAGCTAAGACACAATGGGACTGCAAAAGAACTCTTTAATTTAATGGCTTTCATTAGATTAAGAGGTTCTAACTTGAATGAATAAGAAATTATGAGCAATTTAACTCATGAAGGGCAGCAATAATTACAGACTGAATTTGAACTTATGGAAGGGGTCAGGAAGAACAAGAAATATTGTTATGAACTTTAAACTTCTGTTAAAATCCACACGGGATCTGTGGATAGAAAGGAGATATGGAATCTGATTACACTGATTTTTATTTTTTTTTAAACTATAAATGCTTATTAACAAATCATAACTTTCTGACATTTAGATAAACAGCTATATTAAAATGGAGCATTTGAGTAAAGCAGCTTCTGGCTGATAACTTGAATTTCGTGCTATTCCCATTTAAATAAACTGAAATCAGGAGTGCCCATACTACGCAAGTTCTGTAAAATCAAACGAAAATGTATGCCATTTTCCCATCTCCAGCACTGACTGGGTCCAGCCCCAGAGTTTTACTAATGCAGCCTTAACACAAAATTTGTTGAATTCAAAGGAAATATTTCCCTGTTGATTTCAAAAGGAACAGAAGCAAGTCATATAAGTGGCAATTATATATTCTTTGCCAATTTTCGAGCCGAAAAATAGAACATAATATTTTGAAGACCCAAAAAATAGTTGAAGTACGTTGCATTAATCAAAGTTAACGCAAAAATAACCAAAAGTTGAAAGAATTATATAAAGATATTCTCCGTTTGGCTTGTAAAAACCCCCACAGTAAGAAGGACATGGACCTGTTAGAGCAAGTCCAGAGATGGCCACAAAGATGATCAGAGGGCTGGATTACTTCTTCTATGAAGACAGGCTGAGAGAGTTGGCGTTGTTCAGCCTGGAGAAGACAAGGCTCTGGGGACACCTGAAGGGGGCTACAGGAGAGATGGGGAGGGACTCTTTGTCAGAGGGTGTAGTCGTAGGATGAGGGGTAACAGTTTTAAACTGAAAGAGGGTAGATTTAGATTAGATATTAGGAAGAAATTCTTTACTGTGAGGGTGGTGAGACACTGTAACAGGTTGCCCATAGAAGTTTTGGCTGCCCCATCCCTGAAGGTGTTCAAGGCCAGGCTGGATGGGGCTTTGAGCAGCCTGGTATAGTGGAAGGTGTTCCTGGCCATGGGACTGGATGATCTTCAAGTCCTTTCCAACTCAAACCATTCTCTGATTCTATGATTCACTGATTCTATGATCACCATGACATTTGTCTTTCCACTGCTGTGCTCTATGGGAGACAACTTGGTGCTGTTCATGGTATTTAGTTGTGTCCTGGCCCTTCCCAGAGACAGATGCTAAGGAGACGTAGGAATTTGGAGCTCTGGGTATTATTGCCCAGGGGTCACTGGTGTGTTGTGTTACTCCTGTTAAGGACTTTACCTGGTTTGTAGAGGGCTTTTGGGTCCTTGCGAAAAAGCATGGTCATGCATTTCCAGAGGTAGCCTCAAAGGTTCTTAGGGGAGGATGAAAGACTCACATTTCCTCAAACTGCTTTTGAAGAGGCTTCCTGCCCTTTACACTGTCCTGAAAGGGAGACTAGGACTTTCCCCCTCTCTTATTGCAAAGGGCATACCAGCCTTTTAAAAACAGAACAAAACCCAAACGCAAAAAAAAACCAAATTAAGGAAATGGTGAATACATATTATGCCAGAATCTGTAATATGTGGGCTTATATTTTATGTACACAGTAAAACAAAAACTTTTGCTCCTTTATGTGTTGCTATAGAGATGCACACAAAAGATGTTTGTAGGAGAGATTTTAGGCAGTTTAAAATGCAAGTGATTTATGTGAAAGGAGTCATAAAATAATTAAAGAATAGACATAATTTTCAGTTTAACTGTTAGCTTCTGTTTGCTGCGGTACAGAGACTGGAAATTTACTGTTGCAGAGACAAAATGCATACTGATGAGAGACTCAGGCAGCGAAGAGTTACTGGGGTGTGGACCCTTTTATCAAAAGAAAGGCAGCATCAGAATATTTTAAAGTATTTTTTTTTTTAGGGTTTAGCACATGTTTGTTCTGAATTCCCTTTGCTCCCAAGACCGAAGAGAGCCCTCGGTCAAGCAGACCCATGATGAAACACCTTAGAAGTTGCTTTTATTCAAGCTCCTTGTGTACAAGTTGTTGTTGTGCAAGGTCTTAGATTACAGCCTGGTACTAAAAAGGAGGTGAAAAAAATTACTGACCTCCAAACCCTGCTGTTTCATGATGAGCCACTCTCTTGGAGCTGATATTTCCTGCAGAAACCTGGCTCTTTTTTGTCTTTTCAGATTCAGGTTGTCTGGAAACTGTCCTGGTAAGCACAGGCAAAACTGTCAGAGTGCGTGTAACTTCAGGAAATTTATCACGGACCGCCAAGGTCCAACATCTCTACCCTACATTTTCAAGTATAGTAATGTGCATCTAGTTATGAGTACTATATGTGTACTTTCAATTAACAGACACCTCGTTACCAGCTCTCCTAGCCAGTTTTCCAATGCAAAGGGATAAAAATTGCTCCGATTGACTTCAGTGAATGCCCCAAAGCACATTGAATTGTAGCATGCAAAAGGCAGGATTTCTTTCCCATCTGTTCGTGCGTACCAAATACTGCATGAATGTAGATGATGATAATTCATGCCAGTTGGGGGTTATTTGGATGTAGTGTTCTCTTTTGAGCTCATCTTTCATCAGACCGTATTCATCAGTGCTTGGGTCCGTTTCACCCACTGGCAGTTAGGATTTTTTGAGTTATGGAGGGGGTTGCTCTATTTGGTGGCTTATGAAATTCCTGGTACGGAAGGATAGCAGGTAGGATTTGGGAGGAAGAAAAGCAGTGCTTCTTCACAGAATTAGGAGAATACGGTTCCAGTCTAAATGAGATCAGTGTCAAAAGACATGTACTGCCAAGGAAATACACTATATTAGAGAAGTAAGAGCACAGTTTTCTCTTACAGCAGCTTCTCTATTTTGATTAATATCTGTCTTAGAGTCCAGAGGAAACAGCAACAGGAGGAGAAGCTGCTGTTGCAAAACAATTGGGCACACATGGTATTAAGAACAATCTTTTTTTAAAAAGTGACAGTATGATGATGCTTGAGGCTCTCGATAGCATTGCAGGACACTCTGGAGCACAAGGATACCCGTGCCCTGAGGCTCACGCCTGAGGCAGTCATCCATCACTTCTCCCATCATTTTCCCAAGTAGACCTTAAACCTGGGAGCCAGAATATTCTTAGTGTGTGAAACTGTGTTGAGTCAGAAGCAAGGAAAAGTGGATGATGATTTAACTGTTTAGAAAAAAATCCTTGTCACTTACAAGTTCCTGTGTTATGCACTTGAGTTAGTTATCTAACCCACGGTATCACCCATCAGGAGATTAGGCACAAGCTCTCCAGCCTTTGCCAGTTGTAGATGGATTTGAACCATATGGCTTGTAAACCCCACAGCAGTCCTCCTGTGAGTTTAGTTGGGTCCCACATGCTGCTTCTAAAAACAAGTATTACTGATGTTTTTACATCAAACTCATAAAACTTGGAACTGGTTTTAGGTCTGGATCTGACCTTTCCCAAAGTCTGGGAATGCTGAGATGATTATTATGAGACTGTGAAGACAAAGAATAAAGGCAACACTTGGTAAAGGTCCACAAAGAAAAGCACTAGGAAACACAAAAAGCTTTCATTTCATATAGCTGATATGGCCGAAAGCCTTGACTCTTCTTACTTATTCTGTGAAGCATCTCTCTGTTAAGCAGAGAAGCCACACAGTCATACAGGTTTGCTTAATTTGTTTGAAGGACTTGAAAAGGTTAGGTAGAGTCCATCCCTGGCCGCGTGTGGGTTGGGTGTGGGGAGGAAACAAAAGCAAATTATTCTGCTGTAGTTAGACAACATTATAAAATTAACATTCAGCCAAATGCAAATTTTCTTCAACAAAAGAGCTTATCAGCTTTTGGGAGAGAATAGCTGCCTTTTCTTTGCTCCTTGCCCAGTAGACAGGGTCTGATAGGAATGGACATTGAAAATGAATGGCAGCTCTTTAAACCACCAGTCCATCACTGCAACAGCTGAGGATGGTTCACTTCTGCATATTTGCTAGTGTTTGTTCCAGCCTCAAAACGTGGGTTTTTTGGAAACCTGATCCTTATGAGCTCCAAATGCCCATGTGGGCGAGCAATTGCCCTTTACAAAAGGAACACAGCATTTCTTACTCCCCTTCATGAATATTAACCATTTCCTTCTCAGAACATTGCAATGATTTAGCTGACTTCTCTGCTTTGCAGATGTGAAAAATGAGGTTAAAATGAGGAGCACAACACCCAAGAGAGAAATAATTTAAGGACAGAGTTCTGGAAAAAATTGTTGTTTGCCTTTTTAATATTTAACTTGATAAAACCATTAATGGGTTGTGTTTTTTGGGTTGGGGTGGTTTTCTTGGTGTATTATCTTATCCTTGCTGGGTCAGTTTTGTTGATGGTCTTACAGTCACCATAAAATTCTTCAAAGGGCCCAAGATACATAATAAGTAACACTGTAAATAACATGATAGAATCTTATTATCTAAGGCATAAATGGAAAACTATTATGGGTGACAAAATATTTTTAGGAGGCGAATGAGCTAAACAAATATGTAAAGAAACAGGCAGTTTGCAGTGCACAGCCCACTAGCCTAATTCCTATCTGTAAAAAAAAAAGTTAACTGAGTAAGTTTGGAGAGAAGGTTTCTTTCCCTTGGAAACTTTCCTTTCTTTTTTTTCTAAGGAAATGATCTTTGTTAATGGATCATTTATTTCATAGCTGTCTGCAATAGGGTTTTGCCCTTTTCTTTTGAAATCCTTAGATACAGTCATTGTGAGAGAAAGCGAGCCGAAAGAAACACACAGCAACTCTCTTGTTAGATCACCTACTACTCACTCTGGACCTGATCTTTGCCCACTGAATGATTTGGGTTATGATGGCGTATGTTGCTTGGAAGTAAAATTCAATAATACTGACCTTTCAGGACAAACTTGGAGTTTATTTCTATCACTGAATTAATTCCTGCCGCCTCTGGACAGCCATTTGTTCTCTTTGTAAAGGCCTTTTCCTGTCAAATAAAGGTCAGCTAGTCTTACCGTCTGCAAGCCTCCCCCCTCTAAGGGCGTGCTGCAGTTATTAAAAGACGACTGCCTGAAAAGGGAAAAATATATGGTTATAACCTAATTGTTCTGCATATGAGAGTAATTGAGGTTGCAGCCTTTACTCCTCTGACCTGAGCTCCATAGTTCCCTGAGGTAGATAAATATTGGAGTATCCATTTTCTAGGTGGGAAATAGAGGAAGAAGGAGGTTGCATTGTTTGCCCTGTGTAATACAATGAGTTCTTGATAAGGTTGAGATTGGAAATCGTGGACTCTCATGTTCAGTCTATAGATGTTGCTGCTTTCCTGAACATCCTTTCCTGAAGGATGTGTCCTGTGAATGTGCCCTATGATATTGGATATTAAATGGCTTCAAAATTCACAGCAGTTGATGGAGTCGTATTGCAGTCTCTCGGAGAGGGAGAAGCTAAGTACTCTTCCATTCAATGAGAGCTAGAATGGTAGAAAATACTGTCCAAAAATTACAGGACTAATAGAATCATAGAATTATTCTAATTGGAAGAAACCTTCAAGATTGTCAGGTCCAATCATTAACCTAGCACTGCCAAGTCACCAATAAACCATGTCCCTCAGCACTACATCTACACGTCTTTCCTATACCTCCAGTGATGGTGACTCAACCACTTCCTTGGGCAGCCTGTTCCAATGCTTGACAGCCCTTTTGGGGAAGAAAATTTTCCTAATATCCAATCTAAACCTCCCCTGGTGCAACTTGAGCCCATTTTCTTTTGTCCTAGCACCTGTTACTTGGAAGAAGAGACCAACCCCCACCTGACTACATCCTCTTTCCTGGTAGTTGTAGGCAGGGATAAGGTGTCCCCTCAGCCTCCTGTTCTCCAGCCTGAACAATCCCAGTTCCCTTAGCTGCTCCTTTTAAGACTTTTTTCTCCAGACCCCTCACCAGCTTTGTTGCCCTTGCCTGGACCTGCTCCAGCACCCTAATGTCTCTGATGTAGTGAGGGGCCCAAAACTGGACACAGCACTCGAGGTGGGGCCTCACCAGTGCTAAGTACAGGGGGACGATCATTTGCCTAGTCCTGCGGGCCACACCATTTCTGATACAAGCTAGGACGCTGTTGGTCTTCTTGGCCACTCTCTGGGCCTGGCCCTCCAGCCAGTTTTTAAGCCGGCGGAGAGTACTCCCCTCCAAGCCACGGGCAGCCAGTTTCTCCAGGAGAATGCAGTGGGAAATGGTGTCAGAGTCTTTACTACAGTCCAGGTAGACAATATCCACAGCCTTTTCCTTGTCCACTAAGCAAGACACCTTGTCATAGAAAGAGATCAGATTTGTCAAGCAGGACCTGCCTTTCATAAACCCATGCTGACTGGGCTTTATTGCCTGGTTGCAGAGAACCATGGGGGAAAAAATAAACACAAACCAATAAAAAGGGGGCAGAATGTCACTTGACATTATGCCAGGGATCTTGCATCTTGGTTTTTTTCATTAAGAAATGGTTGCATGAATTCAGGTATAACAGTTTCAAGATAAATAATGTTTTGCCTGAGCTATACGGCTCATTTTTGTATTATGGGGATTTTGAGTAAAATACCTTTGGATAAATCAAGTTCAATTGTATATAGAACATAGTGAATGGAGTGCGTTGTTTTCAGTTCAGTGTCTGGAGGTTGGGATTGACTGCCTGAGAGTGAGAGCAAGAGATTGAGTATTTAAGGAAACACATTCTCTAGGCACATTTCTTCTATGAGTGTCATGACAACTAAACGGACCTACTAAACAGCAAATGTTTATTTGCTGCTGTTACCACACCAAACGCTGGGCAGGGTCTGTATTCTGCAGTACTTCTTACTTTATGATAAACCGATTGTCTTTCCTCATCCTCTGCAACTGCATTTGCGATCAATAAATGAGTATAAATGTGTAACATTGCCATAAAATAAAGCTTTTAGTTTTCATGCATCACCTTCTCTAAGCCATGGTAAAAATAGAGTTTAATATAAATATTGAACACTACTGTGAAGCATGTTATTGCGAAAGTGTGTTTAATTCAATGTTAGTTCAAACCACTTTGCAGCACAGTGATGCAGTATGCCCAGAAACATCCCCATATATGTCTACAGTAGAATTAGCAACCTATGCTTGAGCATTTAAAAATATCATAGTTGCAAAGGTTAGGGGGAAGAATTCTGCTTACCTTTGGGGTTTTTTTTGTCCTCAAGGCAAGCTTCAGAGGGGCAACTGTGCCATTCTGGTGTCTTAGCCAGCACTGGTCTCTGCCTGAAATACTCATCTTGCAGAATTAAGAGAGTCAAAACTTCCAATGACCTTGCGTCGGAATACTTTTGTTCATCTGAAAATGTAACTTGAAATATCCAGAATTAAGAAAGAGAAATAAACCAAATAAATGGCATCATCCTTGCTTTGCCTAATATTTTCTGCTAGTGTATAATAATTAACAACTACTAGGGAGCAAAAGAAAACTAATCCATTCCTTGGAAAGTAAAGGGCTGTTATGACAAACTTCCCGAGTAACCTCAGCTGCCCCACTACATTCCAGGCAAGACAAGCTGTTTCGGAGATAGCAAGGGATCAGGTTGTAGTGGAGCAATGTGCTACAAGATCTGCATTTTGAACCACATCCAGAAGTGAATAGGTCATCAAGGCAGCTGCCAAGGAGCTGGTGAAAATGTTCCTACTAGATAAGCTGCTCTAGCTGAGGAGTGGCCAGATTTAGCTGAAGTTGTAGTTATCTAAAATACGTAGGGATTTTGGTATGCTTTACCCAATTTCTACAACTTTCACCAAGTTAAGAGTTGGAAATTTATTGTTATCTGGTAAATTGTTTTGAGGATGAAAAATGCTTCATAAAAGACAGTGAAAATTATATGATTAGTGACTAAATCAAGGATAAGATTTTGTTTGTGCTCCTGAACTCTGTTTTCAGAGACCAGAGATAATCCCATTCATAGTTCTTCTCCAGTGCCTACAGTGTTCCACACATAGAATGGTTGGAGTTAAAGACCATCGAGTTCCAAGCCCCTGCTGTGGGCAGAGACACATCCCACTAGACCAGGTTGCTCAAAGCCCCATCCAGCCTGGCCTTGAACCCCTCCAGGGATGGGGCATCCACAGCTTCTCTGGGCAACCTGTTTCAGGGTCTTACCATCCTCACAGTAAAGGATTTCTTCCTAATATCTAACCTAAATCTGCTCTTTTTCACTTTAAAATGCTTTCCCTCGTCCTATTGCTCCACTTCCTTATAGAGTCCCTCCTCACCTTTTCTGTAGGCCCCCTTTAAGTACTGGAAGGGGCTGCAAGGTCTCCCTGGAGCCTTGTCTTCTCCAGGCTGAACAACCCCAACTCTCTCAGCCTATCCTCATAGGAGAGGTGTTCCTCTGATCATCTTCCTGGGCCTCCTCTGGACCCACTCCAACAGGTCCATGTCCTTCTTATGTTGGAGTCTTCAGAGCTGGAAATAGTACTGCAGATGAGGCCTTGCCAGAGCAGAGGGGCAGAATCCCCTCCCTCGCCCTGCTGGCCAGGCTTCTTTTGATGCAGCCCAGGATGTTGCTGGCTTTCTGGGCTGTGAGAGCACATTGTTGGCCCATGTTGAACTTCTCATCCACCAACCCCCCCAAATCCCTCTCCTCAGAGCTGCTCTCCATCCATTCTTCATCCAACCTGTATTTGTGCTTGGAATTTCCCTGACCCAGGTGCAGAACCTTGCACTTGGCCTTGTTGAACTTCGTGAGGTTTGCATGGGCCCACCTCTCAAGCCTGTCCAGTTCCCTCTGGATGGCATTCCTTCTCTCCAGCATGTTGACTGCATCACAAATCCATGTCTTACAGCTGCACAAAAAACACAGCTCTGCACACCAAAAGTTTTATGAAGGTGTTGTAAGAAACTTTATTCCAGTTCCTGTTATTAGTAATCCCACCGTAAAACTGCAAACCTGTCTGGAGCTTCTTTACAGCTACCCTGAAGTGATTGACAGTAGGATTTGATCTCTATCGGGTAGCCTCTTGGTTGATGTCTAAGCATTTGTGATGTCTAGTTTTCTATGCTGGGTGAAATCTGTACCTTCTGTTTCAACATCTTTGCTGTTCTGAAACATGACTTGAATGTTTTTCCTCATATGTGTTTGAAGTGAAATCCAAAAAGATAATGTTTCGTTCTGGTTTATTCCAAATTTAATTCTAGTATTGACATCTTTATCCTTGCAATGATTTGGCAAAAGATGTCTATTAGTCTCCACCTCTTGAATTATGTTTGATCCTGATAGGTTTCTCTGTGCGTCCTGGAGCAACCTGCAAACTCCAGGCTGTTGCCTCCTCTGCTGTTTCTGTATTCTGTGAGATGAAACGCACTGTTGGCGCCAGGTGAAGTGTTTGTGGTTGGTTAAATGGATATAGGCAAAGAGTATGTTCACTTTGATAATGATCCCTCTTTACAGTGGGGAATGCCACCAATGGCTTCCTTCACAGCAAGCCCATCCTGCACATCCGAACCCTAGCGTTGTGCTCAGAGTAGTAGACACCTGCTGTGACAAAGTGGACTGAGAGTGCCTCCCCCCAGCCATATAAGAATATGGGGAAGGGAACGATAGGGAAAAAGAAAAGGGAAAAGCAGTTATGGTTCAGAAAGGTCTTCAATTGATTCATTGAAGGAACCTTCTTAGGTTCAGACCACGTAAGCAAACAGAAGCAGGAGAGCACACATGGCTGTTTATCTTTTTTCTAGAGCTGCTTATGTGTTTTCCTATGTAAAGCAAAGTGTTTCTGTACTGGCAACAATACAAAACTTGTGCACCATGTGTTCCTGGAAAGATGAGCTTGGAGAAAATGTGTATTGAAGCTGCTTAGGTGTGGAGAGAGCCATCACTGGCCTGGTGTGCCCTGGGAGAAAGGATCCAGAAAGATCCAGGTCTCCAGAGGGTTGCTGGCCCCACAGCCTGTGCCATAGAAGTCTCC
The DNA here is from genome assembly GCA_013399435.1 of Arenaria interpres. Taxonomy (NCBI): domain Eukaryota; kingdom Metazoa; phylum Chordata; class Aves; order Charadriiformes; family Scolopacidae; genus Arenaria; species Arenaria interpres. The sequence goes on along the minus strand of VXAK01013184.1, from coordinate 294,402 downwards.
CAGGCACACCAAGGAGATGTGGCTACAGTCTGAGGAAAGCCTGAAGCTCTCAGGTCATGGTAGAGCACCCCAAAGAGTCATGCTGTGCGGGTGAGTGACCTTTAACAAGGCGATGGAGTAATCTTCTACTATTTGATTTAAAATTAATAAGCGAAGAGGGACATTTTTCAGAACAAATAATTTAAATGTTCTGTTACTCTATATATTTATATGTCTTGAAAACGGTAGTCCTATTTTTCTTCTTTAAAAAATTTTGTTTGATTTTTAAATTGCACAGACGTTCAAGGAAATTAACATCTCCAGAAACATGGTCTTCCATGTCAGATATTTAGTAATGTTTAATAAGTGGTGTTTCAAGTCTGGTGAGTGTATTTAAATGAGGAATCTTATAATTTTCTCCTACCATACCTGAGTTTTCAATCAAGATGAAATGATATTTTTAACATTTCTCTGTTGATCTGGTACACAGAACACAACCCAATCTGACTTAAAAAAATTAATGTAACTCATACCAAAAAATACAGAACAGGGACGTAGGTAAACAGGATACGGCTTCTAGGAAAGTGCATTTCTGACGTGAGAGCAATTCTAGTGGAGCCCACGTACAGTGAGTGTGAACCCTGCTCTTGGAAACCTTTTCTTTGTTTCTTCAAATGTACACTCTAAATTTTATGTCTTTAAAATGTTTTAAAAGTACGGATTTGTGATTTATTTATTTGTCATCTTGTTTGTTTTAAATTTTTGTCTCCATCCTACAGTTAAAAGCCTATGTTCTAATAACCTAGGAACAAATTTGAAGGCGCTTCAAGGTTTTTGATTTTGAGAGGAAATCTGCACTGTAAGATGTGAAGTGTCTTTCAACCTAGTTCTTTGATGGTCTGATGTGCCATAGATCTTACAGCATGATAGCTATGAATTTAACAGGCAGTTTGACAGCTGTGTTTGATTTTGATTCTCTGAATGATTCTGAGGGAATAACAAGAATCCATTTAGACAAGAGAAGAAACTCTGGCCTTTTGTTTACCTCACTTATGAGAAAGTAGATTGTGTTTGCTAATGAATGACTTCAGCAAAATGAGCAGGCTACATGAACCTTTCAATTCTCTGGCAGAATTTTAGACACCATTAGCAGAACCCTTTCCCATTTTGCTAGTCACAGGTAACATCCCAGGCTAAAGGGCTTGGGGATTTCATTGTTCCCTGATGCGAAAGGTAGTTCAATTCTAGCTGCTTTTTATTCTCTTCAGTTTTAGGTGTTCTCAGTAACATTGGGCAAGGTTGGTGACGTGCTTTAACCAGGTACAGCTCGGTCACGCGATTGCATGTATATTCTACCCAGACAACTCATGAACGACGCATGCAAAATCTGTTCCCTTAGGACGCTTCGGAGGCAGTTAGCCCAGGTGGTGAAATATTCTCTGAAGTCCTTAAAACGCAATGCCTTCATTAAATGAAATAACAAGTGAGCATCAGCAGCCTTGCCATCTGTAAGAATACAGGTACCTGCTGTTCAGAAGCACATTGTGTGACACCCAACGTCAATGGGCAGCCTTAGTCTGGCTCCAGCTGAGTTCAAAGCAAGTTGAATGGAAGCAAGATCAGCTAGGGAGTTTATTTTTTGTAAAATATAAACATGTTAACAGGAGAAAATACTGTTTTCTTATGTTACAACCTTAATAACCAACATGAGAATTATCTTACAGATCTGCAGGTAGTGCAGGCTTTAATTACATGTACATGATTAAAAAGAGCAAATACTCAACTGTACACATACACCATGTATTGTACGCTTTACTAGAAATTCAGTATTTTTATGTATCCCCAATTGTATGCCTAATAATTTTACTACCTCTTGCTCCATTTAAAAAGCTAGCACAAAATATTTAAGTAGTTTTATTACGATTGTATCGTTTTGACAAGGTAGAGAGAGACTATATATTTACAAACAGATATACATATTCAAAGCCTCTGAAAAACCAACCCTTTACCCATCTCTTCCTTTTCTCTTTGTTCTTTCCCCTACCCTACACTCGTATTCAAACAGTGTATGGTGACCTTACTCCTAAAGAGTCATGGATAAGTTGTGGAGCTTGTGTTAGCTTTTCTTCAACAAAAGCCACTGAAGCTAGAAAATTGTCTCCAGGAAAAGCACTTGAACCTGTAACGTGGCTGCCCTGACATTGCTTTTGCTGGTAGAAGGAGAGTTGAGAGAGGACTAGGGAACACTGTGTGTTGGGACACTTGCAAATGTGACCACCATTACAGAAAGCTGATGTTTAAGCTCAGCCCCTTTAAGGAATGTACATCTACCAATGATGTTTTGGGGAGAGGGGAGAGAGGGGTTGCAAATATTCATAAATTATCTCCTGTGGCAAGGAAGGTGTTCTGGTGAACTGCAAGGTGTCTTAGCGCAGGGTTTGCTCCTGCCACTTTGGAACCCCTAGGAGAAGGGTCAGGATTATCTACAGGATGGAGCATCAACTTCAGCTGGGTGTGAGCTGAGGGTTAGGAAGCTGTATGACAGTCCAGCTCCTCCTGCAGACCTGTCGTGCTGTCACAGAAAAGTCACTTACTTTTTAACATTCTTACATATAGCGAAGTTGCCACCTGCGTCAGGCTTCATCAGAAGCTCTAGGCTGTTAAATTGATCACCGTGAATGGCACACACAATTTATTTTACACCGTGCAATTGTCGCAGTCTTGACAATCAAGTGAAGCAGAATTATTAAAGAATTATAGGAACTCTGAGACCATGAATAATGGGAGTTATGCACGGTTTCATTTTAAATCATTCAGGCAAAACCAGCAAGAAAACCTCCTAGAGGGTAAGGAATCATTAGTGTGTAAAGACGTGTGGGCTTAGCCCAGATGGTCCCATCAGGTGGGCACATACCTCCTGATAGGTGTTATTTGACCTTGTATGCAAAAGGAGTGTGTTAATCTGCATAAGTCTTATGGACAGGTTCAAGCAATCTCTTTGAAGTAATGCATGTTAACTGGAAGAAATTAAAAGGGTGTCTATTGAGGCTTCCCAGGGGCTATTTAAATATTAAGTGCCATGTTAAGTTGAGAAGAAACACCTCAGTAACAGAACTGATGCAACAGGAAAAAGCCCTGTTTCTTTTCATTGATCAAAGAGAACACGAATTCTAAAACACTAAAAATAACCCTTGCATTAACACAGAAAGTCAGTGACTTTCTGATATGGATACCACACATGCTGGCCTCTAAGAAACATCCAGTGTCTTTGATAAATGGTGTGGGTTTTTTACACCAGCACTTATCCTACTTCATTATCTTTTCCCTTTATAGGAGCCCAAGTGGAGAGAAGGAAAATGCAAAAAGATTGCTCTCCTTGCGAGTGCTCAGACAAGGGCCAAGAATAAATGCAGCTCTTAGGATTATTCATGCTTGAGACTGTACAGAGCAGAGATAAAATGGCAAAGAGTGCAATGTTTGTATCGTCAGCTGATTGACAGCCAACTCTTGTGTTTGGTAAAAGAGAATTCTCCTGTGAGAAGTGGAGATTTTCGAAATTACAGTCACTGATAACTGCGCCACAGATTAAAGCATCACAGTCATTCTCAGCCGGGTTAGCAGAGAGAGTGCAAAAAAGGCCGTGAAATGTGCAGTGTGAGTGCAATCGTCAGGTACATACTGCGATGTGTAGTAAATACTGCATCCCTGTTCTGTAGGAACAATTACGTATGAACAAATTTGGGCTTTCCAAATGTACACCCCAATTAGGACTACAAGCCTAAGAATGGGAACTGGGCTGTAACTAGAGACGTTGGATCACAAGCAAACAGCTGCAAAAGCAAAAAGACAAAGGCAAAATGTTAAGCTGATTGGAATTTCACAAGATTGACATTGTTGCTTAAAGTGCTTGGGTTGATTACATTTAAAAAAAAATAATCAAAGTACATAAAAATTAAAACAAAACCCTAATAATATTAACTACATAAGTTATTATACAAATACAATAACAGACCAACAAAAGAGAAATAAATTAAAACAAACACTGATAAACGGTACTAGCAAAGAACAGGTACACAGCTAAAACTTCTTAAAATTTCTAGCACACGTTCAGCTGTAAGATACTGCTCCCACTTGTCAGCCACAAGCAGCAAAAAAGGGAGAAAAACAAGAAGGGGCTGCTGCTGAGAGGCATCAAATCACTGGCAGCTGCAAGCTGTCGGCTCAGGTCCCAAGTACATGATGCTGTAGCAGATGGGTGAAGGGAATGTAATGTCTGAAGAGAAAAGGCAGGTTGTGGCAGCACTTTAGGGCCCACTGGGTAATGTAAATTTCAGTTTCAGCTTACTTAGGTTTTTAACATATTTGTTAATGCGAAGGAAACACCTACTGCTTTATTTTCTTTACCCCAACTGCTCGAGAGACAAGACTTTTAAGACGTAATCTACTGTTCTGAGGTAACTGTAAATTATTAAAATAAAATTGGCAGGAGTAATTTGGGGAGTTAATTTCAACAAGGTGTTATGCTTCACTGGTATGGTTTCTCCATCACTTCCCTCTTCTGCCTCCCTCTGCTATGTCCCAAAAATAGAAATTACATAAAATCCTGACAGCCTGTTCTCTGAAACATAAAAGTTGAGGTCTGAGCTCATCCTCTAAGATAACTGATTCATCAGCACTGCAGTACTTCATTGGGTTTGGTGGAAAAACAGTACAGGGCAAAAATGTTCATTTTTCTAAGTAAGAACATAGTAATAAGACTTATAAATGGACACATGTTCTGACAATCTCAGTAATGGTGTGTGAAAGAAGTAGAAAACTTCAGATGTCATTAGGTCTAATAAATTCAGAACCTAACACCATAAAAATGGTTATTTTAGGGAAGCACAGAATACTATTGGACATCTGTGCTACAATTTTGTTTTCTAGCTGCTGGCTGAAAAGCTTTATTGTCCTAGATATTTTTCCATTCTTTCATAAGGGACTGGAAATCTGTACATAAGAGAAAAAGGATTATGTTTTATTTAATCAACTAAAATATGTTACATCATATGATTGTTCCTGTGAGGATCCCAATCCTGCAACACCTGTGTGAATGTTCTTAATTTGACAGAGAAGGGAAGTTCTGCTGCCCAGACTGGCACTGGTCATCCAGCCGTGATGGAAAGTTTTTGCTGGACTGAAGTCAAGACATTCAGCACACTGTAGATTAGATATAATTTATAGAATTGTGACTGCAATTTTTATTTTATATTTTTTCATCAAAAGAAAATGTTCCTTCGTGTTTAGCTGGTGTTACCATGAAGTGAGTATTCCACAATTTTTCAGAGTTGATGACAGACCACTGATGTTGGATTGGTGTGGTACCAGTGCTGTGATCTTTTCATGGGCTAGCAGGAATTTAAAACAGTTTTTCATATTTTATGAAAAGACTTGTTCTAGTAATTTTTCTCTCATTAACATACTGCAATCATCTGTATGTTTTACAACATGAGCTGTTTTGCAGCTGGAGAAAACCAAAGATTATTATCCTGTACTTTAGCTTTTAAATACTAATTCATATTACTAACTTAAAAAAAATCAATTTTCAGATAAGTCAATTGAAATATGGAAAACATTTCCTAAAATTGAACTGATTTAAAAATTATTTTTCTGAAAAATTACTTTTCATATAACATGGGCCCTAAATATTTAAATGATACCTCAAGAATATATTTTCTGTTGCCTGTTTTAGAATTGCAGAATGCCCTAAGAATGTTCAGCAGTAAATTGTGAAGTACAGACCTTTGGATCTAGAAAGTGCCTTCATTCACGAGGAAACATTGCCCACTTTAAAAGGCAAGTGACTACTATATTTTTATATGGCGATTCAGAATGCTTATAAATAAATCCATCAAAGAGTGATCTGCAGACTTAGCTTTTCGGTGGCAAAGCTCCTGGGCCTCAGTGAGAGTTGAAGTCTCCTGTAAGATGTCTGTCTTCTGTGTTAGAACATTTCATTCTAACATCAATAAAAGAACTAGAGCTGCAACCCAATTACGCTTGTCTTGAGCCTGCACACCAGCCTTCATTCGTCTGAGTGATCTCTGTAGGCCACTACTGTTTTTCACCCAAGTAAATACTCTAAGGTTACATTCTACATCTGTTTTCTTGTATTGGTATAATAACTGGATAAATCATAAATAATGTTAGATGAAAAGTCCATTTCTGTTTCTCATTTGGTGTAAAGTGCTACATTTTCTTAGTTTGCAAAACGGCCATGGATAAATCCAGCTGAACTTCAGTTGATGTTACAGTGGAAGCTAGTACTTCATTTTCTTCATTATTTAACAAAAGTTATTTCACATTCACAGTAGATTACAATGAAAAAAGTTATTCTCTTTCCTACAGGAGACTAAAATAAGAAGATTTAGCTGCACTTCAAAAGCTGTTTCTTGAAATGGAGTGTTGGCCATAAAGTGGCAGGCAGGCTTTTTAAAGAAAAGAAGGTCCAAAAGCAACATTGTCTAATAAATACTTAATGAGAGTGAATAAAATAATACAGGTAGCAATACATTTTGTGAGATGAGAATATTTCTTTGTAAATACTGGAACCAACTGTCAGTCCCCCTGAATACAACAAGAGTGGTTTTGCTGTTGACTTCATTGAAACAGGAATTTGGATACTGACGTTCAAGAATTGTATGATGGAGTGAAAGTGTCCAACCAAGCAAGGTAGTTACCCAGGGCTACCACCACCTCAACCAGCTATCGATCCCTTCTCATACCCTATCGATACTTTCCTCTACATTCATTCTTTTCCAAATTCCAGTATGTGAGCTCAGCAGTTTTGTTAGTCAGTGCCTGACTAGTGCCAGCCAATTTCACCCAGCAGAATTACAAACAGCCTTTTTGTTTTGTTTTTTTTTTAAATAAGACACTCCAGAGCCCTATCCATTCCTGTGGTCACCCAAATGCTGTCAAACATGGCCACAATGTTAGAGATGATATATACATGACAGCGTGTGTAGACTAATGGTTGTTACACATCATGTTATGTTGCTAAGAAATGGACTCTGTCTTGAGAAATGAAAATGGGACCTGTGGACGTTCAGAAAATTGCAGTATCAAGCCATGTTTTATGCATTGTATGAATAACACTTATTTAACTGGACTGTGTAATTTCAGTCCTATGGATATGTTCTACAAGAGCAGCATTGAAATCTCTTCAAACTCAAGTAAGTAAACTACCTATGATATAGTTTTAATGGAAAGATAAGCTCAGTCTCTATAAATGTAATTTATTACTGTGTCGTATGTATCATCTCTCTCCCTTTATTCCAGTGCTCTGTAAATTCTGAAATCTCACCTCATCTGTCCTATCTCATGATAAACAAAGTGACTGGAAATACAGAATTACTTAGATCCGCTATAATTTAAACCCCTCTATGTGAATTTTAGGCCTGAGGTTATGCACTGAAAGTTTTTAACAACCCAAAGCTTAAATGATTTTGGAAGATTTTTGCAGCAGAGAGTAACATGTTAAAAAGTCCCCTATAGAACCACAGTTCCAGTCATCATGAAACAGATTTTTTTTCCCTTACACTTAAAATGGGTAAGTATACGTCAGGGTGTATTTAAAGGAATGCTTTGTAAATCAACACACCCCAAAGCCATTTAGAAAGTTTTAAACAATTTTGCCCTAAATGCAATGAACACTTCCGTATAAAATACTACTCTATCTGGATTGGTTTTAACAGTTGACATCCAAATCTTATTATCTGTAAATGTTAGTCCATATAAATTCCACTAAAATCTGACTGCAATTAACTCTTCAATCAGACTTAAAAACTACAAACAACTCCCTCCTCCCCAGAAAACAAAGTTCTGGAAGTCAAAAATGGACGGTTATAGTCAATGTCGCGTAGACCATTTAATAGGAGACAGAGTGTGTCGTTGTTCAGCCATACAAGATGTGGTCTGTGTAAAAGTCAGCTAAGGGGGGGCCATCACCTTCTTTCGCGTGCAGCATCGTTGTGCGCAATTGTCGCAGTTTGCCAAGTCACTCCCTTGACTGATAGAATAAAATATAGCCAGACTCTGAATTTTTTGATATATCAGAGGTCAGACCATAGAATTCTTCAATAGCTTGAGCATCTATTTTCTGCAAAATAAGTAAAAAAAATTTAATGTGCTGTTAGGTAAGAGAAATGGCAAACATATATCAAATGACTATACAAACACAAGAGACAAATTCAGTTATTTGTTTCAGTGTAGCAATCAGCAAATCCTGTTTCCAATTTAAGCAGTGAAAGGATAATGTTCAGGGGCTAAGCCCTACTGGTCTCACTTGTGGAAGTCAATAGGAAAGTTTGTCTCAGTGAACTTAACTGAATTAGGCTTTTTCCAGTAACAGGGAGACTGCTTGGAATGCAGTACTGAACATGGTTAAAGCACATAAATGTGGCCATGTGCTCCCATCTTTCTGAAATTTCCAGAAACCCTTTTCAAGACATGTCCCATCCAATGTCGCAGAGCTTACTTTCCTCCATTGGATTTACTCCTGGGAAATCAGACTCAAGACCTCAATTTTGCCAAGGTGCCACAATGACATAATGGCTTTGCTTAGGAATGAATTGCAGAATGCTTAGACAGAATCTGTAATAGCTGTGGGCTAGATCCTACTCTAATTTACATTCAGACAAACCCAGATCGACTACAGAATCCAGACTTTCTTGTGACTTCCCAGTTGTTCAAAAATTAAAATTCTGCAGCGATGCTAGCTTTCCCCAGTCCAATTTGGCCAAGTGATATTGCAAGGATTGCAACATAGCTCCTGGATATTTTAGGGTTTAATGAATTAAATTGATTTTATTAGATATAGAAAACATTCCAAATTAAACCCTTGAAGTCTGATATTAAAAACGTTTGTTGCTCTGAAATAAAACATGCCCTCTGACATTGACAGAGTAAGGACTCCAGGATTAATAATTTTGTTTGCAATCTTACATTTTAACAGAATTGAGCTAAATGTCACATTGCAACCAAACTGTGGCTTTGCAGACTAGTAATCTATACCCAGATTTGGAACAGAATTTTTAACCCCAAACAGAAAACATAAACATAAAGGTTGTGCTCATGACCTTCAGCATACTGACCTCTACAATGTCATCATCAAACAAGAGCCAAAATCCGTGACTTTTCACAATAGTAATATAATGCCCCCGATTCGGTCCACTAGAAAGCAAAACAAAATCACAAACCCCAAAATATTAGAAGATACTATTGAGTCTACTTTGATAAGTCACATTTCTATATGCAAGCAGATTGAATTTTAACTAAATGTTACGAAGAACATAGTAAACCCACCCCTGGTGGTATAGCAGACATTTAGTCCTTTCACCTTTTTACTGACTTGTTGCAAAGATTTCATCGACTGAAAGCTAAATGTATTGTTTTCATCTGTGCCATGACCATTTGCAAATTAACCTATAGAACAATTAACAATTTGCTCATGGCAGGCATCAACTACTGCAAATATTTTAAAAACATTATGAACTAAATTCAAGGGGGCAAATTTTTGGGTATCAACAAGGAATATTTCATTATATACAGGCTTTGAGAAGAGGGAGAACAAGTCCTACTCCTAGAGAATGAAGGATTTTTCTGTTTGTTTCATATTTGACATCATTACCCCATATGTGAGAGGCTTTATTAAAGCTATCACTTTCACTGCCTTGACAGGAGACCAAGGTGACCTGTTGTAAGACCTAAATGCTAGCAGCATCTGGCCCTCACAGTGTCCTGGCTCCCAAGCTCTCTACAGGGGCTGATGAGGAATGAGACAGCTTTAAGCCAATTTTGTGACTTTTGGTTAGGCCTGAGGCGTTATTTTTTAAACACGTACAGATTTACTATGAGGAAGGGTGGCCAAGAAGTTCAGGCCAAGACACAGGTAAGTTGTTGCAGCAGCAGGGTTTATGTCCTCCTTCCCACCCTCCCCGCATTTTGTCAGGGATGCCTCTGCCCTTGGCAAACGTCTGGCAGTAACTCGAGATGTAAATGAAAGTATCTTACCTCCCACAGTGAACAACAACAGCTACCAAGTCATACATCCGATCTAAGTTGACAGCGTCGCCAGATGTGTTGAAGAGACGTAACTCCAGAGGAAATACTACACGGTAAGACAGCTTAGTGTACCTGTGCAATTGCTCCATGTACTTGAATCTCTTGAGGTGTAAGGCAAGAATCATTGGCAGTTTTTTAACTCTCATCCTGTGAAACCGTTAGAATGCACATGGTAAAGACCTGGCCAGCTCAAAGTCATTCTGTCTTCCCTTAATGAGTAAACATTTGTGTTATAAAAGCACTTTGTAAGTAGTAGTAGTCAACTAGCAGTAGCTTCTAGATTAAGACATATGTGATAGCTTTGAATCTGTCAGGAGGTTCTCTGGCCCACACAGAGAATGCAATTGGGGTGTAAGGCTTCTAGGTATCTAAACACAATAAATATCAAGGGGGAGGTTTGTCAAAGCCCAGGAGGGACACGGAGAAATAGCCTGCTCTTTGCTTACCTTTTCTGTGCCTCTTGTTTACTGCAGCAAGTTTCACAGTAGTATTTCTGTTCACTACATAATGTTTCTGTGTTACTGAAGTCTCTGCAAATAAATAAAATTATCAGTTCTTAAAAGATCTTAGTGCTTTTGCCCCACTTGGGCTGATGAACCGGAACCCTAAAAAGACACACACAATGAAATCCTCTCTCCACTGAGTCCAGTTTTCTAAAACACCTAAAGGAACTGCATGGGGTTTGCAAAGGGACTTATTGTATCTGGCTGCTATGACAGCCTTGCATTAGGAGGTGAGGACCTTCATATGATACAGGTGGAGGGTCAGGTATCTCAAAATGGGACTTATTTCCTGGTCTCTTACATGTCAAGGGGCTACCTAGACTTGGATGTAGTCTCTCAATCCAACCAGTCCCTTTTTAAATTATTTGCAGAAAGGAACAGCTTCAAGTGCACTTCTGTCATCCCCAAATAGCTCAAATTTGTGCTATTCTTCTATAAGATGGGTTTGAATCCTCTTACACAGAAGAAATAAATTGAACCCAGTTTTCTGCATCCTCTAACCTCATGAACTGTCATCCAGCAGTGATTTCATTATACCTTCTTGCTGTCTAAAAAGGAAAGTGCCAGCTAGTATAGAAGATTTTGTAAATCTTCTCAAGTAAATATACTTGGAAATGTTTCTGGACTGAGCTTTGAAGTGAGAGACAGAGGAAGGTTGATTTGATAGTGTCTCTCAGTTCACAGAAAATTTATCAGAAGTCACAGTGCTGATGTGCTTTGGAACAGACTTGTAGGTACCTAAAAAACTTAACTGTAAAAAAAATGACTAATTTTTTGTCACCTCTAGAGTTACATTGTAGCTGAGCAGGTGTTTTGAGAACTGGAAATGCAGACATAAGCACCTGTCTTCCAGTTTTAGCACACAGGTTTTCTTGCGACTCCGGGCCTTAAATAGATATATCTGAAGTAAGAACAGTCCTGTTGATTGCACCTACATTGTACCTAATAGACTTCTGAACTCCAGACAAATTCAGACACATTCAGACCCAATAAACTCCATTCTGCCAGTGCAGTTCACATGCACAGAGGCTGAAGCTGCTCTGTCTGCAAGTTCAGCCTGCTCTCACAGTAAGCAGCACCAGAATCATCTTGCAAAGGCAACAGCAAAGGGAAGATTCTGGACAATTATTTCTTCCTGGCATCATCACCACAGGGGTAGCTGGGAGAGCTGAAGATGATATAGATTGCCAGGGCATAAGTATTAGAACTTATATACATAACTTCATAAAAGGAGAGGATTTTCCATTTTCAAGTTTTAAGTTCTTTGAGGTTGACAGAGCATGACAAAGAGGTACTTCATAAGACTGAATAATATTTATACTAACTGAGAAAGGTTTTTACTAGGTGTTTTTCTTTACACAATTTGATCAGAAAGTGCTGAAATTTAGGACAAAATGCATCTCTTAAAAGGTAAGTTGCAACAAAACTTTGTAAGTATAGTTTTTTAACTAAAATCAAAATAAAGCATGATCACTGGAAACAATTTGCTTCAGTGGTAAACATTGATCTCAAATATCTGATTTCACATTTGAATTTAAAGACAAAAAAAACTGAATTCAGCCAATTCCTCTGAAAAACATGGTAAACTTTCAGGGAGTCGTAAGAGAAGAGATGAAACATTAGAAAAGTTTAGAGGTGGGTTATATACATGGGGAATGCTGCAAGATTCAGTAGAATGTCCTTGTGTAAATTTTAGGTCTTCTGTTAAGGAAAGAGTCTGATGTTTATTTTCAAAGCCTAAAGTCTCAACTTAAAAAAATCCACAAACAAACTTATGGAATTTATTAGTTTCCTTCCCACCTCAAAATGAAGCAATGGAAATAATATTTTTCTAACATAAAGGAACATGTACAGATGGTAGAAATTTGATAGATACCAGTTTGTTCTATGCCAAGCCTCCCATGAAAATGAATGAGTCTCAAAGAGTTTCTGAATTCCTTCTAAAATGTATTAATTATTCTGAAACCAGTAATATTTAACATTTTAAATGGTAAGTTGACTGATATGGGAATGACGTCTATGAAAGCTGGAGAAATATGCAAATACTTGATAAGCTGAGGGACATTACACTTCTTGCACTTCTCTGACTGTTCTTTTGTTCCTTTGTCTTCTACTTCCACCTGACAGACTGTTACCCTGTTCTACCAAAGCAAGTGAGGCACAGTCATAGCATTTAGAAACACTACTAATTTACTTATTCAGCACATGTTAATTCATTTTTTTGCACCAGGAACAAAACTGGTGGCGTGTTTATATGCAATAACTCTTCCCTTGGGGGAAGGGAGGTATGTGGGTGAGAATTAGATGCCTTTGCTGCCCTTTAAAACTGCAGCTTCGGTAGCTGTTTCATCAATTGAGGCTTTTGAGCATGGCACGTCTAATAGATGTTGAACAGTTAAAAACAACAGATCATTGACTGCAGTCCACACAAAGTCTGCATGTACAAGAGCTATAGGCTTGAGGAATTTCCCTTTATACCTGCAGAGCTGATTTCCTATTCCATTAACAGGCCAATTTGCATTCTATTTATAAGGTATTTTAACAGAATTTTTAAATACACCTGCTGAAGATACACTAATTTATCATTGACCCCCTGTGCTTCTACAGTCCATCTCTCTACAGCCTCTATGCTATACTGTGAAAGATGCTTTCTATTGTTTATATGTATAAATAAAACAAATATTCTGTTTTAAGAGATGAGAGAATTCTTAGTGGAATGAAAAAGCACAGGCAGAGCACTAGTTAAAAGTCAGGATCATATGGACTGGTAAACTTTGCAACTCCTAGTGGAAATAAAAATAATGGATAAGTACTATATTTGTTATTAAGCTTCAATTGCTTCAGGTCCGATGTCTACCCTGTGGAGTTAGACTATGCCAGAGGCTTGTATTCTTTGGACCTCTTATGTACACAAGGACCTTTTCAATTTGAAAAGCTACAAAAATAACTAAAAAGAACATTCATCTGTAGTGGCAAAGAAATTAATTCTACTTAAATGTTATCTTGCACAGGTGTTCTTTAACTTACTTTTTCAACACAGTAGCACTTAAAGCTGTACACAGCAAAGCAGTTGATAAAAAAAAAAAAAGAAAAGGAAACAGCAAAGGTTCCAAAAAGAGTAATAACTTAATAACTTGGCCAGTCCTATTAACAGAAATCACAAAAGCACTTAGACTTTGTTTAATAATGCATAATACCATAGAACAATGAGAGGAAATCTATATTCTAACTGGATATTTGTTTTCTAAACAGAACTAGACATGCTACTAGTGTATAAGACAATCAGAATAGAGAATAGATGATAGATGATGACTTTCTTCCTGTTTAATCTGTACACCTCCCACCCCAAGAAAAGAAAAACTGGGATTTTGCTTCCCCTTATTTCCAAAAGGAACAATGCCTATGATTCTGCTGGAGTAAAGGCAGATACTATACTGGGATACATAAACACGCTTTTAGAGCATCCATTCTTCTAAGGGTTGTGTAGATCTCAGCTGGAATATTGTACCTAATTTTAGGCAATTGCACTTCAAGAAAGATAGAGTTGGAAGAGAGAGGTTCAATTGGAGAGAAGGCCGCAGGGTAATGAACACGAGCAGAGATCTAGAGAAGATAGCCTGTGAAGGAAAGGTTGAAAGGCCTTAGGCTGTTCAACTTAGAAAGTGATGACATTCCTCCTGTATGTAAAAGGCTGCCGTTAAGAGGAAGGGGAGCAACCCCTGGCTTATGTCCAGAGTACACAGGGCAAGTAGAAATGGGCTTCAACTGAAACAAGGAAGATTCATGTTACACAGTGGGGAAAACTTGTTAGTGCTAAGAACAGGAAGGACTGGGATAGGCAATTGAGCTACTGCTGCTAAAAGATCTTTCAGAACAGGTTGAGGCGGAGTTATGGGCTACCCTCTTGGGGTCCCTTTCAACTCCCCCATTCACCTGGTTGCAGTAATGCAGATGCAGTTCTTCTACATCGTAAGTTACAGACACTGGCTGTCCAGTAGTAGAAATGCTAGTGTTATTTTTACTGAAGCACTCTGTGTCTTTGCATAAATGGCCTTTCCAAACAAAACATTTCCAGGAAGCTTAACAACTAAGAAATTAAATTAAAAAATTGGAAAAAGCTGAAGGACAGATGGTAACAACAGCAGTTTCTCATAAATTCACCAGAATAAGCTGTAAGAAAAAGTCAGTGCTCAATCTTGTTACTGCATCACAGAACCAAACTACAACTCAGGTCAGAAAGGACCTCAGAAGATGCACACTTCAGCCTCCTTGCATGTCAGTGTGATTTCAAATTGGCTTTGAACACCACAGGGAAAAGTAAGTGATGCTGACAAAACAGAGTTCAAAGTAGCGGCTACAGTGAAGAACTTGAAAGGGAACAAAGAAAAGCCTGTAGCACCAATACTGGTTCGACTATTGGTGCCCATGAACAGACAGAGACAATGGGGAAAAAATGAAAATAATGCACTCCTTTCCAAAGCTGCTTTTCCATTTGCTCACCTTTTGAAATGAGGCTAGTTACTGCAGTGCAGACTACTTGAGGGCTAAGGACTGCTACAGTATCCTACAGATGGAACAGAAGCTAAAAAGGAAAACGCTTACTGGATCCAGCACTTTAAAATGCAACAGAAGTTACTTAGTACAGTTGTGGTAACCATGGAGAAATCGCTGCATTCTGACTCAGGAAATGGCTAGTACCTCATATGCTTTCCCTTTCTGTAACTCAGCTTGGGGTGAGATGCCAGGTGACCCTTCCTAGGCATTCCAGAATAACTGGTAAATGCAATTTCAAACTTGGTACCTGGAACTTGAAAGAGTAATTTGACCAATTGATAATCATTACCTTAGAGCTGCAACATACTGTCTTAAATCTAGGTATTGGTTTATTGTATCAATGACAAAACTCCAGATATTTTAAATCTCTCAGAATAATCATCCATGCAAGTCTGAAAACTATTTTGATCTCTGAAGTATTTGTTTTATAGTCAAGAGTGTACTTGGAGCAGAACTGAACTTAGAATAAAAGACTTCTCCCCGTTATTTTAGAATGAGATACAGAATAAGAAACTTATATGGCAGAAAAGTAGATCTTTGAAATCTTATGCCCTCTAGGGACTCTAGCACTGATTCTGCAAAGCATACACTTAACTTTTAATATGCACATAAGTCCTAATCAACAAAGCACTTGAGTAGAAGCTTAAAGATAAGCACACTCAAATCCCTTTGAAGCCAATTATTATTCTGCAGCAATTCTTCCAGATGACAAGGCAATCAATTATTTTGCCCAAGAGATTATTTTTTTTTCTTTCAAATGCATACATTGAAAGCAAAATCGAGTAAAACAAACTACATTGGTGTATATTTTGTCATTAGAGGAAACATCCAGTTTACAGTCTTTTTCTTGTTTTTGGAAAAGCTCAAAACCCAATGTTATTCGACTTCTCTTTTCTGTACCTATTAGACTTGGAAAATTTAGCAAAGTCAGACAGAACTATCTGCCAAAGAGATGCATTCATTTACCTTAGACAGTGTGTAATTGATGTGTTCTGCTCCACATCAACAGAAAGGTCAAGAAAATCTTCATCTTT
This sequence comes from Arenaria interpres, assembly GCA_013399435.1. Lineage (NCBI taxonomy): Eukaryota > Metazoa > Chordata > Aves > Charadriiformes > Scolopacidae > Arenaria > Arenaria interpres. The sequence goes on along the minus strand of VXAK01013184.1, from coordinate 278,228 downwards.
GCTACTAACCTGTTGTAAAAAATATACATGTAAAACAGAGACTTAGTAAAACGCCATACGTCCAAATGCTGTTTTTATCTATGTGCAAATGCTGAAGATAGAGCAATTTCTGTAGAAATAAATCACACAAAAATAATTCATTTCAGTGCTTTTAAATTTTTTTCTAGTTCAGCGTGACTACATTTATTAGTAACTCTACCAATCCAGCTTTCATATAATTTAACTTCCCTCTGTTCCACTTATCCAAGGCTACCAACCATGGGCCAGTGACCACAGTCTACTGTTCGTTAAGGGAGGACCATCATCCCCTGTATTGGCTGTGACTGGTGCATTGCACATGTTCTCTTGTTACACAACAAAGCCTAGTTTCTTATTTTACTGGAATTTTCTTTACCCTTTCTATAATGCATTACAGTATATAATCACTGTTTATGCCCTACGTAATTATTTCCACTATTATGGATGCAATTAAGATATTTTCCAAATAAGCATCTGTCAAGAAATGTCATATTTAACCATGTTATGTTTTCTCTTCAGTGAGCATTCAAAAGACTGGCTTTATATTTCTGATTGACACAGCTGCATTTCCCCATTGAATATTGTTCCTGGTAAATAATTTTGATTAAAAAATTTAAAGGTTAAATGTAAAAATGGCAAAGTGATAATATTTTGCAAAATCATCTCAATTTTGCAAATTTTTTTTAGATGGAACAAGAAGAGAAAAAAATCTAATGAAGAGTGTTTATTTTAAAACAGTAACCTCGAACATTTTCAGAATGACAGATCTTGATTTTTCCTTTGAAAATGATTTTTCATTTAGTGCTTAATCTTGAAGATGAAGTAAAGTTAAAAAAAAAAAGTTATCCAAATGGATAATTGTTGTAATACTTCAACTGAGTCAAGAAGACTGCAGAATTACTTACTGCATGTGAGTTTAGTCACATTCATAACAATCTATTCTGTTCATAAAATGTTGTGTGAAAACTCCATGTTTTGCCTCCTATGACTGCATTTTCTTAGAATAACAAAATCAGATGATAGGATCACTGTCCTGTCCTGAAGTTCAAATCAAGAACTTCAGTGACGGGTTGAATCCACTGTTCTGGTGCACGTCCCTTCTGCTCACATTTCTGCAATTCTATGGATGCGACAGTTATGTACCACTTCCATCCCATCTCTGTGTTACGTCAGGGATCCCATAAACACGGTGAATACAGCCCTTATCAGTCCAGACAAACGCTTTTAGCAGGATGAATTTTGATATTGTCAAAGATGTACAGAGGCATAACGTGCATCCAATTAAAATGAACAGCAGTTCTTCAAACAAAAATCCTCTCTGAGACATGATTTGACCCACAAGGGACAGGAAACCACAAAACTGGCAGCAATCAACTGCACTATAAACATACAGCTAGAATTTGAAAGGTAGAGCAACAAAGCTTCAGAGAACACTGTGTCTCTACGGCTGGAACTAGAATTCTGTTCACTGCATATCAAGAAAGAGCTTAAATACTTGGAAAAGTCTTTGGCAAGTATAGTGTTTCATCTGAATACCACAAAGAAGCTCAGAAATTTGTTATTGATTTCAGCACATCAAATATTTACTGAAAGCAGAAGATGAGCTAGTTGGAGCTAGAATAATACAGACCCAAACTAAAGGCAGCTGGAAAACCAGATTCAAACTGCACTCTTTGTAAATGAGAATAAGAACTGCTGGAATCTGAATGATTTTTCATGCACTACATAGGTATATTTTAGCAAAGGAACATCTTTTAATTCATTTTACTATCTCCTAAAGATTTCAAGATAAAATAATGCAAGAAAAAGAAACTGGAAAAGTATCCTGAGTAGTAAACAGTATTTTTGCATTCACAGGAAGCTACAGACAAGTCTACCTACAGCTGCAATACCTAGTGCTGTTTTTTCCATAAAGCTTGATCACTTTGAATTACAAATAGGGTATTATGCGGTTTTGCTGTTACCCAAGGACACATCCTGACTTCAGTACAGTTTGTCTGAGTAAACACTGGATATTAATTTAGAATTAGGCCACAACCATTTAGAGAAGCTTGCCAGTTAAAAAATCATTTTACCCTTTCATTATTTTAACTAGCTATTATTACTTATGTTTTTATAATGGAAACAGATTAAAGAATTAATTTTCAACATCTCTCTTTTGTTTTCACTTATATAAGCTTATGCCAAACTTGGTCCAACACCTTTTTTCATGTTGACTATCACTGTATCTCTTCCCCCCGACCCAAATCCCTGGAGAAGTCGTATTTTCTTGGAGTGCAGAGCTATTCTTTATGATTAGAAATATTGGAATATGTTCTTGAATTCGTATGGTAGAGGGTGGGTAGGGTTTATCCCAGCTAACTTCAACTCTCTAAAGTTAGATAGGTAACCTCAGCTTGCTGTCTGAATGTACATTCTCCGGGCACCTTCTCCCATCTTAATGCAGATAATCTAAAGCTGCATTTTCTTTAGAGGAAGTCCTTGGTGGTAGTACTGGTCTGAGTTCAAAGCACATTATTCCTAGGCCAGATCAGTTTGCTGGCCCAGCTCACAGCATTGCTGCACCAACAACTGCAACAGCCCAGTAGCACCGTGGAGCCCTATGGAGCAGAATACCTGATACTGCTAAAAACTTTCTTATTCATGAAACAGCCGAGAGTTGGATGGAGAGAGCTTCCTGCAGGAGCTCGTTTGCAACGTCCATCATCTACAGAAGGAGCTGAGAAAACTAGTTCATCCTTGACACCTACCTCTTAGAAAGCAAAGGTTTGGTGAGGTTAATTCCAACCTTTTTGGAAAGTCAGTGTCACTGTTCTTGCCAAAACAGATTTTTTTCCTGTCTGTGTTACTCTTTCAACATAGTAACCTCACAGAGATAAACCTTTTTAATTATTATTATTATTTCTTTTCCCTTGAAGTAGGAGCATGTGATCGAAAACCACAGAACTTGACAGGAGACTTATCAGGTTTCCTAATTAAAAGTAATTTTTACTAATGCTTCAAACGTAACAGACTTCAAACTGGCAGCATCCTCGAGAAAATATTAGGGAGATAAAAGAAAATATATGGTTTGTTAATAACAAACCCTCAGTATGGCAGTCACATTCTTAGGATTGAATTAACACAAATTCATCTTAACATTTCACTTATTCATAGAATAATGATATAAATATCTTCTCCCAAAGTTACCGTAATAAGGAATGGTATTGATTAACTTGAAAGGGTTTCAACTGTAGAGGTATGTATTAGGACAGCAAGACTTGGCACAGGTTAGCCAAGTAATGCTTAGATAAATAAATTTTTAGAAAAGAATATACTCACTTCAAGAAGTAAAGTCTACAGGAATATCCACAATTCTCAGATGTCTGAAAAGATTCATATATTTATATATATAAAATGTATCTATCTATTAATGGGCAACAACCAAAAAAAAAAAAAATAAAAATCAATCTATCTCAATGCTTACGGTTTCACAGTTCAAACATCTAGTTTCGTTAGTCAGTGTTCCCTGAAAAATCTCATGCACCCAGGTGAGTTCTTGTTTATTGTTCTCGTCAGCTTCATTCATGTTGCCGTTTTTCAGTTTCCCATTTTGCTTTTCCTGTTTCTTCTCCTCCTGCAAGATGTCTGCAATGGTGTTGAGCAAGTAATTTAAAAACTCATGTGCGTCCTGCTGCATGTAGTTGTCAAAGAGATCTGTGAAGAAGAGAGTAGAGATTTCTAAAGCTAAGCATATCCTTTCCTTCGGGAAAGCAAACTAAATTTATTATTTATTTTCAAATACATATACTGGCCCTTGTTTAGCACAGTATTTGGAATCATGCCAAAGAAAAGCAATTTTGCAGTCACACTGGCTTCAGGGAAGCTACTTTGGGGGAAGGCTTCATCTCATCTAACTTTAGCTGTCTGAAAGGTTACGCTTTCCTTTGGAGCTGGTTGTGTAGGTTCCCGCTACAGTCAATGAAGAAAGCAAGAGGGTGACTCATCCCAAATTAATTCCTTAGACTAGATGCCTAACTTTAGGCAGCAGTGACTCCCACCAGTATATTTCAAGTCCCTCAGACACTTAGGAGCATCACAGAGTTTGGACGGTAAGACACACAGAATCACAGAATCATTTAGGTTGGAAAAGACCTTTAAGATCATCGAGTCCAACCATCAACGTAATGCTGCCAAAACCATCACTAAACCATGTCCCTAAGCACCATATTTACATGTCTTTTTACATGGCTGGGGAAAGTGAAGACATGGGATGGAGTTGAAGAAAAAAGAATCTGTTTTCCCAAAGAAATGTATATTTTTATTCTTCTGTTCCTGAAAAAGCTCATGTGGATTTCCTCAGAAAATATCGCACAGATCCTTCGGCTTTGCAGTGTCTAGCCTGGACACATAAGCAGGTTAATACACACCGAGTCTGGCCCTAATTTAAAAAAGCTGAAAACATAAGATCCAATCCCTAAAAGTGATCCCCAGCAGTGTGGGGGCATTTATCACTAGATGACTCGGACCTAATTTTGTCATGCTTTCAAACGCGTGCCCTGGAATGAACAGCCTGCACATCTATATGCTGTCACCAGGAAGCAATTTCTTCCAGGTGTTTCACTGGTACTTTGTCTCTTCATTCAAAGCTCCCCTGTTTCTAAGCATACCACCCACACTGATATGAATCCAGGCCAAAATGGAGCTGTGTGGCAGGTTTCCTTATTTCAAGATGTTCCTCATATCCCTTAGACAGAACTACTACAAGATTAAGCATACGCTGTTGCCAAGTTAATGCTCAAAAAGGGCCTGATGCTTCACAAAGTAAGACTGTGCCCACCACTTCTAAGAACAAGAGCAGCAGTTGGTGTGTGGTCCACTGAACGCCCCCACATACATACAGTTACCTCTCCTCCAGGGTGGCTTGGACTAGTGGTGACTGTAGCTTTCCTAGGTCACACAGTTTCTATACTGCCAACCTCCCTCAATCTTTCTCTCTGCCATACTCGACAAAAAAATAACTAAAAAATTACAGCAGAGTCTCGCCCTATTCCCAGCCCCAGCTCACTGTGCAGTGTGGTCTGTCCCACCGTCCTGTGAAAACATCATTAATTCATGCACTTCTGGGAGCTTATGAAACCTGGTATGGTTATTTCAATCATAATATTATGTACACAGATACTAAAATATTAATATCTAAACCCCCAAAAGTACTAAAAGCAATTTACAACTCTAACCTGAACATCTGATTAATATGACCACATTGCCCAAAACTTATTTATGCTTTCCTGATCAACGTATGATAGTCTGAGAGGATTCCAGTTTTACACTTACCGTTCTCTTTTCGTAACCTCGATATGAACTTCTTTGGTGGAATGACTCCAACTTTCTTCTTCTGAGTAGCGATACTGTGGAAAAGATCTGCCAGGCACGTCAAGAGATTTTCCTTCTTTTTCTGTTGGGCCTTGTATGATAATACATTTTCCCGAAACGGCCGGCAAAAATACAATGCCTGCAGCACGGAGTTGCAGTAGCAGGTGTTCCCAAACTGCCATGTAAAATTAAAAACAGTCTTAATCCCTGAGCATCACAATAAAACTAGTTGTTTCGTTCAACCTCTGGCTTCTGTGCCCCTGTCACATACCAGTTATTTTGCCATGCAGCTGCTGTAGGAATATATTTCCACACCCACCCCTGACAATTCACATAAAAAAACCTATGGTGTTCTAAATCAACCAGGATACAAAGTAAAAGTTTCCACTTGCAAGACATATATTTATTGTAGTGGATCTCGTTAAGCTTGTTTCCACATATTAATATACTCTTGCTGGGCTCTATCTTACTGCTCAGTAGCAGAATGACTGATGTTTTCAATGGAAAGAATTACTATATCTGTTTCATTTATATGGGAATAACAAGTGATTAAAATGCCTTCTGACTCATTCTTTTCTTAGTCAGATAAAAAAGCTCCTCCTAAGAGAGTCCCCAATGCAGATTGCTGTACCTGCTGTGTACTTGTCCATACTTCCACCATTTCCTCCCTCACATTTCATAGCTATAATAGACTTTTAACTTTATTGAAGTGTAAGTTCTAATTCCTGGAAACATTCATAGATCAGTAACTGTTTTCTCTGGGGGTGTACGAAGCTATCTTCAAACATCTGATACAGCTTTGCAACCCACTTTGCCTGAAACTGGAACACGAGCAGCATTTTTACAAAAAGAAAAAGAAAATCCTACCTTAGAGCAGGACTGGAGGAGAAAGAAAAAAACAAAAAACCAAACAAACAAAAAACCGAGGAAACCAAAGTTCAAGTGACGTTAGAACCAGGATTCTGTATTTTGTTTGCCTACTGAAAATGGTACTTACATTGACCAATCCAAAGTAGTGTTCATTGATTGGAAACTGCTCTGGGCCAATGTCTTTTTCCAGAGCAGAGGCATTGGTGCCCTATGAAAAAAGAGGGAAGAAATTATTTAGAATGCTAAGGTTCTAAAATAAAGTTATGGACAGCATCAAGACAGAAACTCATTTTTTCCTTTCAGCTACAATTAGCCAAGTTAAATCTGTCTTATTAGCGGGCAAGCACGACAGCCACATCAGCCAATAAAAATATTTGCAGCTCTAGGTAGCTGAATTGGCCTGACCAGGACACCCTAGTTATGGCTGATTAGAAGTGAACAGGTCACAACAACAGTGGTTCTCCCCATACCTACCTCCTCCTTATTTTTACTGTGTATGTGAACAGCTGGATCCCATTACCCTCTCGCCTCATAAAGATACTTGTTCATCTTCAGTAAAACCCTGAAGTTATCTTGGATAAACCAGTTCCTAAATGTAAGGCAGATTTTCTAAGCATTATTGAAACTCCTCTGAATCCCTCCTAATTTGTCAGCAGCCTTTAACAATACCTGGGCGCCAGACTGGCACCCAGTTCTAGTAACAACATCACAAATGCTAAAATCAAATGTAATATATCCACAATTTTGTCCCTATCTAACATTGAAGGGTGCATAAGCCCAAGCACTATTACATCTCTCAGTCACTGCCTCGGTGTGGCAAGTTATGTTCAGCTGTACCTTCACTCCAACAGCAAAGTTGCTTTCACAACTACTGGTCTGTGAAGTACAAACACTAATTTTGTATGTTACCTGTAGTTTTCCTATATTAAAATGCCCATTTTTAAACAAGCTTAGATTGCCAACCAAGCTAGATTGCTGCCAAAGCAAATGTCATCACTCCTATCCACTCTATAAAAGCATATGGATCCCTGTAGGACCTCACAAAAAATGCTGTATTTGGACAAGTATTCCCTATGTACATTTATTTAAGACCTAGAAGTTAGCCAATTTTAAATCTGAGTGATAATTGCTTTACTGACATCATACATTTATTTCCTTACTGAGCGTGCTCTGCAGTGTGAAGCATTAATATACTATGCCCTAGAATTTCCATCACACAAGAACAGCACAGTTGGTTGACCTTCATAAAACCATTCAAAATGCCCCTGTAAACATGCCAACACGTAAAACACCTGAAAATTTATGTCCCATGTTCTTGAGGCTTGTTCAATATATCATTTGCTCAGAGACTTCATCAGCTAAAATTTTCAACATTACTGGTAATCAAATTCAATAATTCTGGTGTCCCTTCCCCATTTTCTCCCCAAAGCCTGCCTTGTGTTTCCTCACTGCACCTACCATCACCACTGCTTGCTATATTAGATTATTATTTCATGTCAACTCATCAAATGAAGATGATTTTAGTCAACAGAATCAGCGGTGTGAAACTCAGCACAGGTGCTCATTGAGAATTTGCAAGTCTTGAAAGTAAAACAGCTCCTTCAAGTTGGCAGCTTCCAGAAATCATCTCCAAAGATTTTTGTAGTTTGCATCCCCTTATCAGATCTCCTTGCCCTCTCTCCCTTTTTCTCACACACATAGCGGATTGCTCAGACCAAATCTATGTGATTTCCCAGACATTCCCTTCGAGACTGAAGCACTTTACCTACACAAGGCTCCACGCAAAGCTGAAGGGACACATTATTATGTCCTCACTGGGCTCTGCTGAGCCTCAGTGAGCAACTTGGAAAAAGGAATGGTCTTTACAAATCAATTATTGGCTACCTTTCAACAGAGATGACAGTGCGATACCTACTTTGGCAAGCGAGTTGGACTAGATGATCTCCAAAGGTCCTTTCTTCTAACCCCTACCATTCTGTGATGCTGTGATATTTATGTAAGTTCCATACATTAGTTACTTTGCTTGAAAAGTCAGCCTTGCCAAAAATGTATAAATTCAGCAAAGCGTCCAACTTCCCGAGAGCAAACTGTTAGACATTTGTCTATCTGATATTAACAGTAGAGCAAACAGCCAGTGTTACCCTCAAAACCTTGTCTGATAAAAGAAAAAACATGATCTGAGAAGATTAATGCAGCTTCTGAGAAAACCATCTTCATGTTAATACTCATTGTACAGCACTCAGATCAAAGCAAAGGTTTTCTTCGATTACCATTTTAGCATTGAAATCAAGTTCCCTAAAATAAGAATGAAATCAATGTTTTTCCTGTTTCGCAGGATGTATTTTCCACACCGAAAAAAATTGTCCCTCTAGAATTCATGTAAAATAGTATATCTGAAAAGTAACCTCCTACTCTTTCATAAACTACAGGTTTGTGTATGCTGTAACACAAGTAGAATGCAAGTGCTCTGCTAACTAGTTGCTCCTACATTACTCATTTGCCTTTCCTCCAGGGCCAGGGTTTCTTACTTCAGAGGATGCCAGATGGTTTGACAAATCCTCTCTAGTATTTAAATTGTCTTGTAAATATTGTGAGAAAGAGCAAGAATCAGGATTTACCAAACAAAATTATCACTGAAAACCAAACAAACCCACGACGTGCACTAACTGATCTTCATGTGAAAGCTATACATTGCATGGAAATTTCCAGAGTACGTGCTGTTGAAAGAACATGTGCTTAGTGACAGCTCCTCATAGAGCTTTTCCTCTCCAAAACCAGGTCTTGGCTGTTGCAAATATAAAACTAAACACTGTGTGCTGGTTCCCCAATAAAACGGAGAGGTTAAATTCAGTCTTTGAGTAAGCTGACATAACTCCCATGGACCTCATTCGGAGTTGTGCCTTCTTATATCAAGGGCAATTTCAGTCTGGTTTATTTTAATGTCTCCAAAAAGATACTGTTAAATTCATAGAAAAAGAAGAGTAAGAAAACAGGTAAGAAGCACAGAGACTTAATACTTCAAAGGAGGATATATTTCTTACGTGGAGAAAAAAAAATGTAGTCAGACTAGTAAACTCAAACCATGCCAAGCTGCATATATATTACATGTTTTGCATAAGAAGTCTTCTCAAGAAGCAGTTAACATCACGGCAGAAGAAAGTATTGGAAATTTTTCCAACCAAGCTATACTAGAAACTGTACACCCAAGTCAGATTTAAAATGGAAAAAATATGTTATTAAAAATGTGTTAAAAATTATTAAGAACTCAGTTTAAACCAACCATATCAAATACAGAAAACATGTTAGCCAACTGGGGTTAATCTACATCAAAAATCAACCATGACTATTTAACAGTTTAAAGCATGGTTGTGTTTGTTCCCACTCCCAGCAAGTCATTTTGGTCATTTCTGCAGTGAAAATCTGCTCAAACATTTTTAATGCAATCCATTCTCTACGGTTTTATAAATGGCCCTCTGCTTCAGCTAGGAGAAATACCCTACCACAGCTGAATCTACTGGAGTTTCATAAAAAACAGCAAGAATGGCAGTGCAGCCACAGAGTTGAAATGAGGAGAGACAACATGAGTCAGTGAACTGGGATCTGGGACTAATAAATAAATTCATATCAGGGTATAGAGACAATAAAGGAGACTGGCTCTTTCTTAAAAGAAGAGGCTAATGAAGGAAAAGCAACAAAGTGACTGTGGTGGCCAGACCTTATGAGAACTAGGTCAACATAAAAACTCCTACTGTGTATTCTGTGGTGGTGGTGAACCTTGATTTCTCTGAAGTTTTACCACTCATTCAACAATCAGTATTCAGCCCTTATAAAATGGCAAAGACATACAGTTGGGAGACGTAGCCAAGCATGGGTCAATTCAGGCTAAGCCAAGATTTCTACCACAGCGTCGCTCCAAAAACATTCTGGCCATATGACCTATATTTTTTCCTCTTGTTATTTCACTCTAGACCTTTCAATGGAGAAGTCTCACAGTTTTCTTTTCAACTGAAATTTCTGATAATGTTGCTAAGAGTTTAATTTGTGTTTTGCATCACATGAAACAGATTAAGTAAAAAACCCTCATGTTCCTTTGCACTTTAGCGTGTAAATAAAATAGTGCAGGGGAAAAATAAAAAAATCAGATTAGATGATTAAATCACATACAGCAAAATAACGTAAATACAATTATTCTGTGAAGGATGAGAAATAGAATAGAGCTAATATGAAAGATACAGAAGACAGCAAATTGAACTAGAATTTCTAGTGTGATGGAGCTAGTGGAAAGGGCACTAACTTTCTAGAAATATGCATGTGCTTAATTTAAAGTAAATGAGTGCAGTAAAGAATTTAGGACATTTCATAAGTCACCTATGGAAAACCTATTAAATAGGTATCACCAAACAGAAACATAGTATGAATAACCATCAAACAATAAAATACATTTCTTAGATTTTCTTGTGGACAAGATATTTCTTGTTATTTCTTATTTTGTAAGAAAAAACACATAAAAATTGAATTATGAGAACAGAAATTTAACAAGTATATAAAGATCAGAGACCAATGAAAGATTGCTGGTCCATGAGGAAGGGCTTCAGATCATATACAGCTGTGAACTAGACTATTTTTTCTTAGTATTCAGGGAAAGTGAGAGCAATGGGCTAGAAATAGACTTGTTTCCTGAAGGGAGAAACTGAAGACTTAAGACAAACTCAGGGTGACGTCTGGGCTAGTAGAAGAGAAATTAGAATAAAAATAGAAATGGCTTCAGGGCCAGGCAGCCTGAGTTTCAGGATTTTGGAAGCCAGAGCATAAGGGATGGAAGAAGATAAAGAAAGATGTGGAAGGCCCCCTGGCCAACAAATGGCAGTCATGAATAACTCAGAGGAAGTGATTGTAAATAAAATCCAAACTTAGTTCCCAGAAGCAACGCAAAGAAAATGAGAGTAAGAGAAGAGCAAGCAACATCACACCACGCAGTATATACGCAACTTTTTTCAATAGATACACCACCTATCCTCAGTGTTGAACTTCAATTATCCTCAGGGACAACCTCACCTTTCAGAGAGGTATGGTGAGCAATTGGAATAGCTGAACCAGCCTTCTTCCAAACTCATAGATACTAAATGTCAAACCTGAAATGTTTCTGTAATTTTTAAAGTGCAAACCCACAAGATGGTTGAATTTAACCAGATTAATTTGGGTTTTTTCTTTCTGCAAAGAAATTATTTATTCTTCCTCCAGCAGAGTTATTTTGGGACTTTGTTGCCACAAGATAAAAGAGGAAAGAGAGGATGCTATGAAAAATGTAGGGGATCATAGTAAACAGTAAAAGGATATTGACTGACCTAAACCCCATGGTGTACTCATGGTTTTGAAGGAAAGGTGATTTAAGACAATGTATCTAAATAAATTATTTTTGTGCCTTTTTTCCAAAGAGTTTTCTGATCATTAAGGTGAATTACAGGAGCTTGAAAGGAGATGTCTAGCTTGCTTTTTGCTGGATGCACTAAACTGTCTCTAATCACAGATCTAAGTATTACATATACCATAAATAACTGCAGCTTTTCGCTCTGTGGTTACCAAGAAACAGATAGAAATTCAGAGGCCTGAAATCCTGAATCACTTAAAATCTTGGACAAAGTATTTAAGGCACTTAGTCTTATATAACTTAAAGTGTTGAGTGTGTTTTCTCAAAGCACAAAGCACCCATGCACTAGAAGTGAGATTCTAGCGGTGTGTTACAGGTTCAGTACTTAAGTCCATAAGTAAGTTTTTAAAAATATTAATCTTTAAAGTTTCCATGATTTACCAAACTGCAACTCTGTATTCTCTCATGAGTCTCTCTCCATTCCCAGCTTAATTGTTCTTGGATTAGTGACACTCAGGCTTTTGCTGGAACAAGTAGCAAAAACATTTTTTTTTGGCCAGTTTCCATCTTCGGAATACATAACCTCAAGATGGCCTCACCAGTGAAAAAAAGACTGAGGTTCGCTTACAGACTATAATTTCTTCAATAACATTTTTGTCTGGGCCACCCAGAGTGCATATGTGGTGCCTCAGAGCATTCTGAAGGCAAGACACCTTCTAAACTTCATCACAGCTGCACCAGCTGGGGTACTCTTTGATAACCTGGAGACAGAAGAAAGAACATCTTCATTAAATCTCAATATAACATGAGTTGTGAGGACTGCAGTTATGTTGCAGAACAGGTTTATAATTAAGAATTATTTTTGACAGTCAATTTTTGACTTTTTTTTTAATTTTAGAAAAATGCTCTAAAAACTGTTGAAATTCAACTGAGATAAGTCCAAGATTCTGGACACGAAGAGAAGAATCACCTGTACATGTACGGAATGGGAAACAGCTGACTAAAGGAGGAGAGAAAAGAAAAAAGTCTGGAGACCATAGTGTAGTGTAAGATGAGTAAGCATCAGCTATGCAGTGCTATTTCAAAAAAAAAACCCAAACCAACAAACCCCAGAACAACAACAAATGTCAAACACATAATGAAATTCTTACAGACAGGAGTCTACTAAGTAGTAATTTCCCTGTTTAACTTGTCACTGGTAAGACTTCAGACAGGACCTTATGTCCAGGTTTGGGTGCTAGGTTTCCAGAAAGATGAAAATAACTGCAGACAATTCAAAAGGCGGCAGTCAAAATGAAAAACACAACTCTAGAGAAAAATGACCTGTAAAAAAAGGGTTGAACGGGGTTGTGTTGCATAAGACAGAAAAGTCTGAGGCAGGGCATGACAATATTTTCAAGTATATAGCTTTTTATAGAAAGGAACTAGTCTGTTCTTGATCTCAGGGGTGGACAGGATGAGAAGTACCAAGTTCAAACTACAGTAATGTACATTCAGGTAAGAAATTAGGAAACATTCTGGTCATAAGGAAAATGAAGCACTGGTGTAGACTGCCTAGAGAGACGACGTGGTCACTGTCACTGGAAATTTTCAAGTTAGACAGACATACATCAGAAATTACACAGGTTTATGAAATGGAATTCCAGTGGACAGGTGGAGACTTTACTGTCATAGGACAGTTGAGATGCAACTATTACAGGGTCATTAGTTGTGAAATGAAATTAAATAACCACATCACGGTATTGAATAATGGCTGGTTTGAAACCATCAGCACAGCAGCCCTCTCTGCAAAGGCTGAGAATGCCCAAGAGCATGTTTATAATGCATGGTGGAGATGCAGGCTCATTTCTCCCCTAGGAAGTACTGATACGCTGTGGTGTTAAGAGTATATAATGTACATAATTGTACATAAGTGTATCTACCAAACAGCCAAACAAGGATACTTTCTTGAGGAAAGGAAGATCAGCAGAAGGGATTTTGCTGTCTGCATCTCTGACTGGCCAAGATTTATACTCCACAGACTGTAGCTCTTCAAGCCCATCAGAACCTCTCACCTCCTCCATGGCACTTGCCCACCACACACAGTTAATCAGGGTCCAGAGTCTGCTTTTAATTCCATCTCTTCTGCGTTTCAGACTCACTCAGCCTTGCTGAGCTGTAATTAGGAGGTTCCTTTGTTAAGGTATTTAGCATAACCACTGGTTTGCTCTTAAATCAGCAACTTGAAGCCAAAGACTATATGCATCTAAAATAAACACACTCTACATTACACATTGTATTCATTAATTGCCCTGTTGTGTTTATCTTCTAAACAACTATTAAGTGCATGATAACACCTTTACACATGCAAGACAAGTCTTAGTCATTAGTCCAGGTTATACATTGGAAATTACATATTAGGATGTTTCTCACTTTGCATATCCTTCTGTATCTGATATAAGAAAATATCTTTTGTGGACTTTTATTTATCTTTTGATGGAATACATGCTTACTGCTTGTGAGTCCAGTACCTACTTGTCAGCCGTACTCTCAAGCTTCTACTTACTTCAGAAAGGTACTACAATAATTAGACTTTATCTAATTTTTTCATATTTTTGTTGTTATATTTTCTAAATATATCATACTGAAATCAGGCACTTGAGAATAGGCTTCTAAAACTGCATTGCTTGAACTGTCTGTAACTAATCTTTTCAGATCTAAAAATCTGTTTTCCTTTATCAATCTAAATATGCCTTCAGATAGCTGTTTTACTGTCCTGAAATTGATTTATTCTGCCTTAATCTCTGGTCATGAGAAGTTTTAAAAGTTATGAAGAAATATATGCTGCAGGTTGTCCAAATGAATACATCCAATTGAAAGTCATTGTGATCAATTCTGTAATCCAATAACACTCCTATTGTACAAAGTAGAGCTTGACTATTTTTACAGCATTACAATTGTAATTTTTTCATATCAAGCGTTTTCCAATTCTATGTTTGCAGTTTGAGTCCTCATTCTGCCAATGCCCTATATTCAAACAAATCCTACAATGAGTCTCTAAACCCATGACATTAAAAACAAACAAACAAACATGAAATCCAATAGTTAGTCTTATTTGCTTCCTGAATGTAGAGACTGCCATGTATTTATGTTTTTCTCTACAACTAGGTTCTAGGATGGCTAGGAGCTTTTTTTTGTTTGTTTTTAAAAACGAAAGCTGAAATTCACAGGTACTCAAATAACTCCTGGTGAATTGTGTGAATGTTTTCCTGAAGAAAACCACCAATTGTTATGATACTCATAGAGACTATGAGAAGAACAGGCAACATGAAAGCCCAATTAAGAAAAACCAAAATTAATTGGAGGAACTGGAATTTTTTTTGCCAAAGGATATCTATACAACAACCACCAGGAGCAACTGTGAGGCATCTCAGGTGATACCTTGTATCAGAAGCAATCCAAATGTGTTCAGAATGCCCCATTTATTAAATTGTCAGAGCACTCTGAAGTGCAGATCAGACTATTTGAAATACTATGAAAAATTATGAAAGGGGGGTGTGTTAATACCTGTTCTCAGCAGAATACTAAAAGGTATTTAGGAGAAATATGGTCCACAGAGCTTGTAAGCAATCTCTGTAAAAATATATGTCAATACATTGTGAAATGGTTAGATGTCCTTCACTGCACATGACAATAATAACCCTAGGCCACAGCTGCAGCGTGAGCTTAACTCAGAACTCAAGCCAGTACCAAAAGCTCATCAACAGAGAAACATACTGCAGAGATTTCAGTAAGCAACAATCTTAAAATGCCAGCCTGCCTATCTACCCTTGAACCAGGATTTTGTACTTGAGCCATTGGTTATCTCACAGAAACAATACCAAAGAGGATTACAGCATCCTACATCCCTAGTTTGTGTCTACAGTCTACAAGGGTTACATGGCACTGGGCATTGGTGTTGCCTCAAACAGGGTTTCTTCAGTATATCTTATGTTTCTTCACTTCTACTATACTTGTTCTACATAAAAGCAGATGATTGACTATCGTATATCTCCTTCTGTGGCGAACCTGGTGTGCAGACAGAGTGGACGAACTTTCCCAGTGTCTGAAAGGAAAGTAAGAGGAACATCTTGGGGACTAGACCTTCCATTTCAGTGAGGGTGGCCACTGTGCCCACAAAAAAGTGCCACCGATTCCTTCAGTCACAGCTGTCTTCATCCCCTCCCACCCCAGCAGAACAAGTTTTAGCTCTTTGGTCTCATTAACCAAATCAGTGAATAATAACTAGTACTATTGCTATTATATCTAGGGGGACAAAACCGGTAAAAGACAATAGAGGAATTCTGTTTAATTCTAGAAGCTGTGCATTTGAATATTTACTACAAATAAATGTGCCAAGTGGAAAGATTGCACTTAATATTTTTTCTTACTGCTTGGCTCTTACTGTGTCTGCCTGAGCATGTGAGAGCTTACCCAGTGAATATACGGTACTAGATCTCTTTTGTAAGCAAGTTAAATATTGTCCCTGGCTTCCTTGCCTCACTGCACTTGTTTTGATCCTTCCTGGGAAAGACTGAATCTCTACCATCTTCAGGAGACCAAAATTACAACCTGAGATACTAGACCTCGGGCAGTCAATTAAATAGCAAACATACATCCTAAAATGCTGACTAGCCAGGTTCCCTTGAGCTAAATTCATTCAGCTAAATTTCATCTATTTTCCCCCTTCAGTGGACAAACAAACAAAAAAACTTTGTCAAGAAAGGACTACTATTGAAAACATAACATACTATGTTGCATTAAAGAAGGACAAGCACTTCAGGACCAATTCCTCCCTCCATCTCTCTCTTCCTGCCCCATCCCACCCCCCACCTCCTGAAAATACAAGCCATCATCCTTTTTTTCTTGCAAAAGTGTCAAAAAAAAAATCTCTGTGAACACTCTCAAGTGGAACTGGAATGGAAAAAGATAAAGAGGAACATAATTTTTTTTCATTAATGTGTTCGACCAGGTTAAACTACTTAGAAACATACTAATGTGCAGCATTATATACCAAAATATATTATATTACCTACGAATTATGTGCCTATTTCTTAGTTCACAAACTAGAAGTAGTTCATCAAGCACTATGTTAAAGTGCAGGAAAAAGGTCTGGGAAGTAACATCTTTGTCTGGTAAACTTGTACAGATGTCCTAAATCAAACTAGCACTGCAAATATTCAGGTTCTATATAAGTAAAAGGTTTTCTTATATACCTTTAACCTTCAAAAGTCCCATTTTTCTTGGAGGATTGTCATAGCTCCTCCTACAGACCATTGAGTTCAAGTCCACTACCTCATCTAAGGGGACACATTTTTGGAGGAGCAGTGTTGCCAATACTTCCAAGAATTTATGTTTCTCTTACAGCCCCAAATTCCTGCAGCTTTCTGAAAATCTCAGCTTTTTTTTTTTCCTAGAAGAACTCCCAGTCCCTTCAGGTTATCCAGAAAAAACTAAATGTGACGAGGACAACACAACATGTCTAAAAGCTAAGTACAAGGACCCCAAGGAATATGTAGCTTTAGAACACCATTATTGTTAAACCAACTTCACCTTCTGTCACAGTACTGGTATCCACGAGCTAGAATTGCCTTGAACTGTGAGCTCTTCTATCCCTTTTCTGCCTGAGGCTCTAATTCTTCCCTTAGGTCTCTCCATTTCTCAGATCCTATTTTTTTCAGGATACACTGGCAGCGACAGCTGAGCAGCTCACCATTAGAAGACAGCAAAAGAGGTTTAGCTGTGAACCTGCTCAGTCTTTGGAAGAAGCGTACCCTATACAAGTGCATCTGTCCGAAGCACGTGAAAGAGATTATGGAGTTCCAAAGTCTTACAACCACCTAAGAGTCTCCAGCTCCCCTTCATGCGGTGCTCACTTATGCAGTCTGCAGGGCATCACACCCACCATTCATCAGCAATAAAAAACGGAGCCTGCCCAGGAGGAAGGTACCCACACCCAGGTTCTCTCCTCAGTCCTGTACCGTTTCCAAACTTTTCCTTGCAGTATCCCTGGCCTACTAGCCTACAGTACTGGAAATTATTAAGAACAATGAAAAGTTTAGAAAACTACTTACTGTTGGGGAAGCAGCCAGATTATTTTACCCCAGATCTGGATTTTGTATTGAGTTCTTTTTAACCCTAAACCCAACCCTCCCTCTCTGCATTTCAGAGCAGGCTTTTCGAAGGGAGGACTGAGGCTGAAGTCAGAACTACGCGTGGGGTGCCCTGGGCAGCTGGCTGGAAACAAAAGAGCAAGCCCACTTCAGTGGAAGCGTGGACACGCGGATGGGGAGCAGGCTCGCAATCCGCACTCCCTCCCCCAGAGCGCTGCAGCTGAGCCCGCAGGAGCCAGGCCTCCGGGGCTGTGCCTCTTGCCTTACCCTGGAGGTAGGCTCCATTCTCCAGGGCAGATGAATGGCATGTGTGGCATCGCCAGCACAAGGCATGCTGGGGCACCACATGGAGGGAAGCTGGCAACTGCGTGTAGCTGCTCTTGAAGAACCTGGAAATAAGGGGGAAAAATACAGACTAAAACAACAAAATGTGCAGAAACAGGCTTCTCTTCCGTTTGCATCGGGGTGTTTAGTACACCCCCGTTTCTTTGGCAAGTTTATTATTGCCTCACTGTATTCAAAATCCTTTGACCGACGAAGTTTGAGTTCTCCCTTCCCCCACCAACAAGTTTAAAAAATCTAAACCCAATTAAATGCTCTGAATTTGTTGGGATTAAAATTATACCCGAGCACAACACTGAAAGTGTCCTTTCAGCTGTTCCTGGGGAGGAAAGTGGCAAAGCCTGAACATAACAAACAAAAATATTAATGTTTCCTTATTCCTTCCTAATTGCCTAGTCTGATTTAGAGGAAGCTAAGTGATTCAAGAGCACTTAACGAACAGCGGTCCTCCGAGTGGCACGAAGTGCAAGCTAAACCCTGATGTTACCTCTAAAGCCAAGGCTTCCTAGAACAGGTACCTAGCATCAGGATCCAAAAGCGTATTACCAGGCATCTAAACATCCTCGTTTTCTGTGCAACCTCGGCAGCTCCTGGCCCCATGAGACCGATGCACCTTAGATTGGGACAACAAGACCACAGAGTACCTGCCCGAGAGGGTTAAACGGGGTTCACCGACTTAATGTGGACTCGGAGCCCAACTTTGGGGTCCTTTCGCAGGGTTATTAGGGCAGGAGGAAGGATAGGGGGAGGAAGGAAGGGCAGGAGGAGGAAGGGCGGGCTGCGGCTCCGTCTGCAACCCGTACCGGCCGGGGCCAGCCCCGTTCCGAAGGGCCCCACAACCGGCGCAGCATCTCCGTCCCTCCCCGGCCCGCTCCGGGAAAACTCCTCGGGACGTCGCCACTCTCCGGCGGCCAACTCCGTCCCGGCGCAGCCTGCCCGGCCCCCCCGCCGCGGGGACAGGGATGCGGTCGCTTCTTTAGCCCGGAACCCCCGGGGGAGCACACCCCCCCCCAAAAAGCCGGGCCTGCCCCCGGAGGGGCTGCCGTGCCGCCCCCGCCCCCGCCGGCACGCCTGCCCGCCAGCACTCACCATATTACAGATGGAGGCGATGTTTCTGACAGTCATTAGTCTAAAGGTTGCAGCGATCCCACACCGCCATCTTTATAAGGTGAAAACGGCCCCGCTCATGGTGGGAAGAGCGCAGGAAGGGAGTGGGGGCGGCGGCGGCGGCTTCTGCTCCGGGGCTGGGATAAAAGCAAGAGGAGGGGACAGCCCAGGCACCCCGTGAGCCCGCAGAACGGCGAGAAGGACGGACCTTCCTGCCCGCCCTCCTTCCCTCCCTCCCCCGGGCGAGTGACCGGGAGGTTTAGCGGCGCGGGGAGAGCAGCCGCATCCCCGCTCCTTCCGCCTCTGACTCTCGCACGGCGCGCAGGGCCCCGGGCTCCCGCTGGAGCGCTCAGCCGCGCCTCTGCGCCAGCCGCCACCGCGCTAATCTCTGCCTTCCTCCCCCTCCTCCTCCTCCTCCTCCTCCTCTCCGGGCGGCTGCCGCTCGCCGCTCCATCGCAGC
>VXAK01013184.1:212314-258551 GCA_013399435.1 Arenaria interpres | reverse complement strand
CCGGCCGGGGCGGGGAGGAGGGGGGGCTGCCCGGGCCGCCCCCGCTCGGCCCGACCCGGCCCGCCGCCCCTCCGGGCGCACCGAAGGGAGGAGCGGGGAGGTCTGGAATCAGCGGGCCTGGAAGGGGCACAGGGCTGCGAAACTCGGGTTTCAGTGAGTGCCAGGTGGTATTGGCAGGCGGCGGGGTGAAGGGCAGGAGGCAGAGCCCAGGTGGGGTGACGGGGATGGGTGACAGAGGGACGGCGGGACTGTACTTTGGGAGCCGCTCTCTCCGCCTAATTTGAGGTATGCAGGAGCCCAGGGGCTCGCAAACCCCGGAACAGTAGGCTGGGGTGTAATTCACTGCCCACAGCAGGTGCTTTGCGTCGCCATTCAGGCAGACAAGGCTTAGTTTCACAGATGCTGTTTGGGGACCTTGTCCACGCCACGCATCCCAGCGCTGACGCGCTCCCTCGCTCACAAGTTTACAACACATGGCACTATAAAGTTAATGCGACAATTTCAGTTCCTCTGCAAACACAAGTAAACCGAGGCCTGTGCCTTTCTCCAAGGTGGAGCACTGTGAGAGTATTACATTTACACACGTGATAATAGGCACAAGGGTGCTAAAAAGCTGACCTGAGGCCACGCAGTATCTCTTTAAGAGAAGCAAGAGCTCGGGCAATGTCTTATCTTAGAATTCTCCTTTTCCTTATGAGATGTTGAACTTTTCAGCAGCAGCTTAAGGCCCGTATGCTGTTCCTCTGCTATGCTGAGGAATCCATTCAAATGAAGAGAGCGAGATGCTAAGGTTTCTGTAGGCACCTCTGCTCCTAACTTCACCTGGAAGTAGGGCACACTCAGCCTTGGCTGTGCCTTTCACTTCATGATGCTACAATATAATCATTTCAGCCTATAGAAACAGGCCCCATGGGCTTTATTTACAGGAAATGTTCTGAAGTCAGCCTTTTTGGCTTTTTTTTATTTCAAAAGAAGGTCCATGATTATTAATAAAAATCCAGCATCAGCTGTAGCATCTAAAGATAAATTCCCACCCTGAGAATACTGTTAGGTAAGTGGCCTCAATCCAGCTCGCTGTGGACAAGTGCCCACTTTATAAAAATGGTATCAAATTTGGCATCCTGTTGCGATTTCAACAAAGGAACTCAAAATGGAGTTGTACCGAGACAGAACTTTCTTTCCTCAGTAAGTTGGGTTATATTAAATCATTGCAGGTATTTGAGGTACGGGATGGAGAAAGACTTTTGGACGCGACGGAGTGAAATCATCAGGGCTACTAAACTGCGTCATAAATCCACAAATCACTACATAAAAGAGCTATCAAACAATGCAACATAGAGGAAAAAAAACCCATATTTGGTATGATTCTATGAAGTTAATTATCTTACACTAGGTGTGAATTTGATCCCAAGTGTTTGATTTGCTTGAACTCTGAGGACTGCATCATACGTAACACCACAGGTTTTCTGGACGTAACTAAGGAAAATAGGAGTTAAGGTGGAGGTGTCATTGCAGGACTGGCCACCCTCAGGCTCAGCTCTGAAGCAATCAGGGCCCGATCGGTCCCCAGTGCGTTTCTAAGTAGCCTACAGAGACTGACAGTACTGCTTGATGAGCTGGTTTTTAATCCCAGATCCCTCTTATTCTGGAAGCCTAATTGTATACACTTCGCTGCAGCCCATTTATTCCAATTTACTGCAGAGAATCGCACTTGTTCTCGGTGAAAAGTCATGAAGCAAATGAATGTGCTTGATAGGTGATTAAAAATTTAAATGGAACAAAATGTGGTAACTAATAAAGCCATTTACCTCACATATATTTTAATGTCAAGGACGTTATTCCCATAATATGAACCCAGAGAAATCATACAAAGTGGGAACATAAAAAAAGTAAGAAAAAAGTAAGTGGAATGTTTGTACTTTTGCTTTGTCACTGGTGCTAATGACTTGATTTCAGGATAAGGTTTCAGGTGGTTTCTATTTGTTAAGCTTTTTTTTCTTTTTAACACAGAATTAAATTGCCATGAGTGAAGCATTTATTGGTCACTCAAGGAAATAACTACTGTTGAAAATAAGCATATTTGAAAATATCCACATACGTACATAGACACACATAATTCTGTGAATAATTCAGTATCATTATCCTTTATACTAACACAAATACTTTCATTGAAGGGTGGAGAGATTTCACGCCCTATTTTCTGAGGTTTCATATAAAAATAGGAAAGAATACACAAGTGTTGATGTGCCAGTTTAACAATAGTTTAGCACTGAGTTTTTTTGCTCTTCAGTCACATATCAAACCGGGAAAGAGGAAAGAAACATTCACACTTGAAATGGGCTGGTGAGTGTTTTGGTTCTCTTCTGGTGTTGCCATTTTCATGACTAGAAAGTTTATTTCTGTAGCTTTTTGAAGATACTAAAAAAGTGCTAAGAAAAGTAACAAAAGCTAGTTACAAACATTATAGGAACTGTATAAATAAAGAACAGTGAACGATTGTTTCCATTCTAAAGCATTGCCCTATCTCTTCATAACAAACAACTAACCCTGTGTTTCTTCTGAGTGTTAGACAAAGACAAGGAAAACAAAGGACTATTTATAACCTAAGAGTGCTTATATAATTTCTGTTGAAAGGTCAAAAAATGCCTCCTGCATTTAATTTTAGATCAGTCTTGGTCTCATCTGGTTATACGCTTCAACATTTTTATTTCACTACATAAAATAACCTATTGTAAATATCCTCTTTGGCTAGCAGAGGCTTGGGCTTTCATAACATTTTCCGTCTGCCTTTCTCAGAGTACTTTGCAAACTCACTCAGACTTGTCAAATTAATACTAGCAAGTTAATATTAGCTTCTTTCACAAAGCAAGGAATCAGGCAGCAGAAATTTAGCAACTTGTCCAAAGTTACAGAGGAAAGTTAGTAGCAAAGCTGGGACCACAATACCTGCTCACTCTGTGCTACAAAGAGGATATTGCATTTCCTCTGCAAAAATCTTGGAAAATTCCACAGAGGGTTCATTTATGTTTTTCTTGTAATAAACTCTGGTCCAGAAATGGGTAATCATTAGTCAGTTTTGCTGAACAAGTGTTTGGAACAGAATCAAATTTGGGATAGATCTCCAGGCAGTTAAAAGGGCATTTTAATGGAAAAGGCAGTTAAAACAATACTCGGGTTTTCTGGAAGGTGGGAGAATACATAATAAGCATTAAAAGAGAATACAAATATTGGAAATACGTTGTCAGCACAGAAAGTATGCTACAAATTTTACAAATGCTTTTTTATATTTCGTATCTCACATTAAATTATGTTCTACAAAAAAATACCAATATCTCTTTAACAGAATGGAAAATATGTAGACACAAGCATGAGGACTAAGGATTTTCCATGAAGCTTGGCCCCCCGCTGCAGAACAGATTGGGAGCTTTAGTATCGTGCCAAATGCCAACTTGCAGCCCATGGAGTCAGACTGTAGCGCACAGCTCACAGCAGGTCCACAGAAGCCACTCTATTTACACCCGAAATTCTAATGGTAAGAGTGAGTTGCAGTCCATGAGAAATCCATGGCAATCCACAGAAGATGTGGGGAATCTCCCGAGGGCCCCTTAGTCTAAACTCCCCCGCCCAGCTTTAGAATCACTATTCTTCTTTAAGACTGTCAGCTTCAAAGTAATGCCTACCCAACATTTTTAAATTATCTGAGAAATTATTTCTCTGGATTTAAAATATGGTAAAACTTTTTCTTTAGAACCCTATGATTCGTCTCTGAATCTTACCAATCTTTGCTAATGTAACCATTATACTATGGCAGAGATGGAATACCATGTCTTTTTGTTTTCTCAGAAATGGCTATTTTACAGAAGAAAACAAAATATACTTACAGCATCTGACTTTTTTTTTTTTTTTTGCCAGACATCAGATTTGAAAGCCAAAGACCTCAGAACAAGACAGATGCAAATTGCAAATACATTGATGTCAAATACACCAAATGACTGAGTAGATAAAAGTGTCTAATAGTTCTAGAGGGATAACCATTAAACAGTTTAATCTATGAAGAGGCTGTTTAGGTCTCTTCAGCCAGTTTGATGCTCGGTAATGGCCTACAGGTGTGATTGTCTCATAATATCTTGCCTTTTTCCTTCTATTTAATTATTTAAAAAAAAAAAAAAAAGGATTAGGAGCTTTGACCAGTGACAATAAGAGAATTTCTGTATATTGCTTCATCAGTTAATATAATATTAATCTTCCCTGACACCAGTCAACTGAAAATATTCCCACATTTCCATAAGGTAGAAGCTTGAAGAACGGCCTCTTTATCAGGTATTTTATTCAGCAAGAAATTTCTCTAGCAAACTTTACTGGCATTTTTCTTACCTATACAAAATGTGCTTACAGTTGGAAAAAATATTATTTAAGTTCTATCGCACATATTGGCTAGCAAGAGATAACCAAAAGTTTTAGCCATGGAAGTAATTTATCAAACAAGAAGAGGCTTACTGAGCAAAAATAACAGAAAACTTAAGTTTCTAACAGAAAATATATTGCTATTTCTGCCACTGGAAAGGAAATAACAATTCTGGCTTGCTCTCCTCTGCTTCTCCAAAGATTTTATTTATTATTTTTGTTCTATTCTACAGGCTCTAATTTTAACTAACATACACTCTGAGAACAAAACACAAAGGATATTTTGACAGCAGACAGGCTGTAAGTGGCATTTAATCTATTTTCAGCATGAATTTTAAATAGCCTTTTCATTTTATGTAAATTGTGGCATAAATTAATCAAATTACATTTTAACTACATTACCATCTCAAAGTTTTAATCAAGACAGTCTTATTGCATTGGATATATAGTTTAAAAAAAAAGAGGAAAAAAAAAAGAAAAAAATAATAAGAAAAAGGCCGCTACATTGGAAGGTCCCAAACCTGCCAGTCATTTGATGCAGATGGATACTGTCATCTGTCTGCATATCATTGTGGAGGAAGACAGTGAAATTGAAACGAAACTTTCATAACAATTGTGCATTGTGGTGAATACAACATGATGTTTTTAAACAAATGTATTCCAAAACTCTTTCAGCTGAGAGAAGTATCAGACCAGTAACTTTGAGATTAAAGTCATGCATCCCACATAGAGACTTGGCTGATTAGAGCACTGCTCTTCAAGGTTTGAACAATTGAGTTCAGATCACCACAGACTCCTTAAAAAGCTCAATGCTATATTCACAAAATAAGCCAGCTGCCACTTAGCTAACTACAAATTGCAGAGCTTCAGATATTCTTCTCCACGACTACCTAAAGTGGAAGTGCCCTAGCGTAAACAGACCTAACAACACCTACTTGCATTCCTCACCAGGTGCCTGCCAGTTTTTCCCGGACATGTGTAGAACCTGCTAACCTCACACTGAAAAGAAGCAAAGGCTTTTCTTGGACATGAGGTGATCCATGTGGAACAAAAGTAGCATGTTAAGTATCTGATTCTTAAATGTAGTTCTTATAACAATTGTAAGAATATTTTCATGTTTGCTACTCAAACTCCTGTGATAACTGAAGTTCTTGCAAATTCTGCTCATGACCAGACCTGCATTTCTCCTGGTTAGTCATCCAGGATCCATCTCAAAATTAAGCTGTACGTGAACCCACCAGTAATGTGGGCTTTCCCACAATTCCCCAAGACACGCAGGCTTGCAGGCAGACTCAGTGCCTGGCTGAGGTTTGTTCAGATAAAAGTTAGAGGTAGCCCTTTTCCTCCAACAAAACATAGAAATGGCAGATTTGCCTACAGTCTTGTGGGTAGTACAATGATTACAGCACTTTCCCAGGAAACCTCTACCTGCATGTAAAGAGGCTCAGATCTGCATCTGACCCTTGCTAGTACCACAGTTTATTCTATAGGGAAGGTTTGGGAAGGGACAGACAGGGCAGGTGGCCTCTGCATTCCTCCTCTTGAAGTTGTGACACTATCAGATGACAAAGTAAGTTTCATGGAGCTGGAAAGAAGGCAAACAATGCAAAGTTTGCATGGGGAGGACAGAAGAAAGCTCATGCAAGGGGAAAAAAAAGGAGTAGGATTTTTTCTGAATGATTAAAATGCTCATCTGGGATGGATACTGATCACTGGTTTGCTGTGCTACCAGAGGTGCCAGTTTACATTCTGTACTGGAAAAGAAGAAACTGTGCTTGACGTACACCCCACTGGCACAGGTGATGAAAACGTAAAAGCTGGATACCGCTTCATTCTTTTTGGGTACATTACAAGAAAGGATTGATCTGACTTATGTGTCTAATTGTAGAAAATGGTCATTGCAGAGAACCCCACCTGAAATAACCTGAAGCTACTGGCCTCACAAATTCATGTCCAGACAGTGACTTGCCTAGAGCCCTGAGACAGCTTTTGGATCCTGAGGTACTCACAGTAAACATGCTGGCACAGGGATTACATCTGCAACATGTTTTAAGCAACTATCAAGAATTAGACAGAAGAGGTAACTGGAAGTGATAAGAAAGTATTTCTAGCGCTATCCCTTGATTGCAACTATGTGACTGTTTCAGGCTGAAACAGATTGGTTTAGATCTGCTGAGAGGTTCAGAAAATTCAGAGTGACAGTGGGCCAACCTGTTCTTTTCTTTCCATGCACTTATGGGTGCTGTGCTGGTGGCAACTCAGTATGAGCCAAGACATACTGTTTCTCCCCAAGACAGGACGCTATGAATTATCAGCAATATATTCAGCTCTTTGTGAAGCAGGCACTTTTGTTGAATTCAGAACTCCACTGGAACCAAGACATTGTGGTTCCTACCTACTAGCTTTGCTGGGCGCCATTCCAAGTGCTAGAATTTCCCAGTTTATGCTAATCTGCTTGTACTCACCCTAAAACCTCTCACTGGTCTCCCCAGTCAAGCAGCACACCTCAGCTGAGGTAGAACAGCAGTTATGTCTTGCACCCACGTCCTGTGGTAACTTGCAGGATGCCGGGCCTTGTCCCACCGTGCCTTCCCGTGAGCTGAGGCCCAGGCCTGCTCCAGAGCCAGCTGCAACCTCAGCCAGGGTGTTAGCGCAGGCTTGAGGCTTTACTCCACGATCCTCACGGATCCTAAGCCTCCTAAAGTAGGGCTTAGACGGAGATCAGCGGCATTTAGTTCCTCAAAACCGCTACACAGCTGCTACTTCACACCGAAGATGCTTTTGTTTCTCTTAAGTTATAGACCTCCGGGCCCGCAGCGTTCGGCCTGGGCAGAGCTGGATAATTACACGCTAAGGAAAACGAAAGCCCCGCCGTGCCCCAGATTGCGGGTCCGCCCCCGACTGACTGGAAGAGCGACCGAGCAGCCGGGGCGCTCCTCACTGAGGCAAGGGGCCGCCCCCTCACCCCCGACGACGGCCCCCCTCCCGCCCCGTTCTGGGGACAACTCGGGGGAGGCGCAACATGGCGGCCACCCCTCAGCGCTCGCCCGTGGCCAACCGCCCCCGCCCCTCCCACCTCAGGGAAGGGCCACGTGCGCCAGCTCCACCAATAGACGGCGGCGCCCTGGCCGCTGGTCTCGCGACAGCGGCAGGGCGCTATATAAGGCGGCGGGAGAAACGGCCGTCCCTTCTTTCTTCGTCCGCCGCCGCTGGGCTGATGCGGACCGGTAAGGGCTACCATCAAGGACCCCCGGGCTCCCAACAGGAGGCGGTGTATGGGCTTGGGGCGGGACATCCTCATTGTCTTCCCTTCACATCTTGCCCTCTCGGAGCCTGGCGGTGGCCCGAGGAGTCAACACAGGGGGATAGAGCACTTTTTCCCCTCACAAAAACCCAGCGCGGAGCCCTCCTCTCCGCCCTGCATCCTGTCGTGAGGCACAAGCGGGCCCCTACCCTTCCCCCTCCCCGGCCACCCTCGCTGCTACGGGCTGACTTCTCTCTTTCCTCCTCCCCACAGTGCGTGGCCTGGGCCGCACTCGCTCCCATGGCGGCCGCCCGGCAGGGAGGGAGGCGGCAGACAGCGCCCCGAGGCACCGGCACGGCCTTCCAATTCCCCCCCCCTCCGGAAGGCTTCGGGCGCTGGCCTGCCGCAGGAGGCCGAGCAAGGTGGGCCTCGCCTTTGGGGAGCGCCAGGCATCGGGAGTCGTGCCTTTGAACGCCCGTAGGTAAGGGGGCACCGCGACCTCGTCACATATCTCACAGCCTCACATATGTGAGGCTTTGGGCTTCAGAAACGGAGGGATTTGAATCCTGAGACTTAAAACATACCTGGGGGTACTGGTCTGGGTCACCGTGAGACAAATAGTAATTTGTGTACATTTGTGCCCTTCTGCTGTTTTGTAAATTATAGCCATTGAGCTGCACAGACCTTAAACCTCATCCAGTGCAATGCTTTCTTTTTGTGTAGGCTGCATTAAGAAAATTGCAGTTATAACCTGCAGTGTTTAGGGTTCTGAATGCTGTAGGCACTTAAGGTCAAATGGACTTAACCTTTCAAACAAAAGTCACTGATTGCATGGTCCTCTGGCACGTGTTGGTATGTCTGTAGCAGTGACCTTTCATGTCTCTCTTGTTTGAGGTGTGTATAATTTGTTACAAGGTATATGTAAGTAGGTACAAGGTGGCAATGAATTCACTGGTAAAGATCAGTCTTAAATCTATAAATTTACAGCTTCAGGGTAGTGCTAGCACTAAGCAATTTAGGATTAATAAACTTTACATTGTTTCTGATTAGTAGTATGTTCAAAGATGTTCTATGTAGTTTAAATGGGCTGTTTAGAAAATACTACATGGTTACCACGGGGAAGGATAAAATAAGTTGGTTTTGTTTTTTTTTAACAGATTGAATCAATACTTTTTGCTCTATGTCTCGATTTGATAATAAACTTTACATAAATCATTTCTGCAACTTTGTAGAATATGGCTTTAAGAAGGTCTGTAATTAGACATAAATTACATTACAGTTTAATAATACTTGTCTCTTTTTGTGCTGTTTAGGGGTCTCACTTAGCAACTTCATGTTAGAAATATTCTGGACATGGACGATCACACCTAAATTAGAAGCAATGTTCAGGACCTCTTGAGAACAAATAATGCCTTCTGCTAAAAGGTAAGTGTGCTCTAGGGTAATACCAATTGCAGATAATTTTAAATCTTAATTTTCAATAATTCACAAATTTCAAATAAATTGTAATACCTCTTTTGAATAAATGTTAAGTTCATATCATCTTAGTTAATGAGAAGAAAATGGTGCTATAACCTACTCCCCTTTTATGCTTTGCCCTCTTAAGTCTGGTGGTGTCTTAAGTGGCCAACACAGAGGGGTATAAAAGTTCTCTCTCAAACCCAGAGGTGAGGTTGAAACTCTTCTTTGGATCATGATGAGAGGAACACATTCATGAAACTACTGAACTTCAAGAAGTTACCAGATCAACTCTGTTGCATTCAAAATAGCTTCTAGGTAGGTTTTGAACTGTCATCTTATTATAATGTTGTCTGAGTCTTAAGATCAGTTTCATGTAAATATTATTTTCCAGGTTTCTCAAATGTGTTGATGCTTCATGAACCTATGGAAAATATCTTGGGTGAAGAGAGTTCCTTGTAAGTGGATTGGTCTCCAGGTATGTAGTGTAAAAACGATTATCAGATGTTAGTGGTTGGATTGTCTTTTATATCTAGGGAAGTTTAAATTATTTCTTACTGAAAAATGAAAGGAAAACAAAAAAGAAAACCAAAATCAGTTTGGGCTAGTGGAAACCTGTGTGGGAATTGTTATTGTATTATATTTATATTTTATATAGATTTAGCCAATTTAAATTGAAAAAAGTCTAAGGAAAGCTTATAGACACAATAGCTCTTGGATCCATTTACCCTAATCTGGCTGGCCCTCTGGAATCCATGCTAATGATATAGGAAAGCAAAATCCTGTCCTGTGCAAATAAAGAAATCTGTATTGAGAAATGGCTGAGTTAAGGGTTAGTGTCGTGTAGTGTGTTCATACAGCTCAACCTTAGGCCAGTTACCTCTCTTGTGTGTATGATGCTGACTGCAATTAAATTAAACTTCTTTTACAGGGAGGAAACCAGCATGTGCTCGGGGTTGGAACTGATATTAAGCTTCAGCTTATGACCTGATGAGTGGCTGATCTATGAATCCATACTAGATAACTCCGGTGGTTGCCTGTCATGTCTTGAAAGTGAAATTGAGGCAAGCAATGGCTGAAACTACACATCTTCA
This sequence comes from Arenaria interpres, assembly GCA_013399435.1. Lineage (NCBI taxonomy): Eukaryota > Metazoa > Chordata > Aves > Charadriiformes > Scolopacidae > Arenaria > Arenaria interpres. The sequence continues at coordinate 248,351 of VXAK01013184.1, read as the reverse complement.
ATGATCATGTTTAAACAGGAAAGTCACTGTTTGTTGAAACTGATGTTTCTTAACAAAATCTGCTGTAATTTGTCTGTGTGGATTAATTGAAATAAAACATGAGAATGCTAGCAGAAGGTTGTGTGTTCTGAAGTTTTCTCATCTAAGTACTTCCTGTATGAAGGCTTTGATTCATGGGTCTGAATACTTATATATTGTCATGCAGAAACGTTCTGTTGCCATGTGCAAATTTAATCTTTAACTTACAAATCCATTAATAACGCCCCTCTTAGTCTTCATCTCTTATTCTGAATGCCTGGTCTTGGCATTTCTGAAGTTTTTTAGATGCAGAAGCACTTTAAGATCAACTGGCTGACTTCTAAGTCATTTCATTAGGCTGTATGTGTTATTTTCATGTTCTCCAACTAGTGGAAAAATGGTCTCACTTTAAAGAACAAGTACTATTACACCCTTAGCAAGAATCCCACTACCTGCCTATTTCAAAGAAACAAAACAGAAAATGCTACAATATTCCATGTAAAAAGAACAACCAGTGTGAAGACACTTGAAGAGCAAGATCATTGTTGAGTGATTTGAAAGTTTGTATATGCTTCTCAGTTGCTTATGTCCAAGTAAATATTAAACATTTATTCCTCAAGAGTAGGTTGTAACATAGTTTATGTGCATCCTATTACTAGCCACTGCTTCCTTGGGATGCACAAACAGGAATACAAAATACAGTTAGAAGTAACTGCCAGGGGCTCCCCAGGGCTTAAGCGGGAAAGTTTAGTTACTGTGGATTTAAGACTAAACTTGGTTTTGGATATACTTGGTCAGATTTAACCTCTGTCTACCCAGGAAGTGCTTCTGGTTATCTCTGCTTCAACTTTGCTGAACGGAATGAGGAGTGATCTATTACATTTGTAGCCTGCTAGGCTCACCCAAGTGTTTCTTTTCCTCTGGACTTGAGTTTTAATAAAAGCTAAAACTGAATTTGAAGGGCGTACAAAAGTACTTTGTATTGATTCTGACAATGGTCTAGTTCCTGTTATGAGAAACAATGAATCGGTTTCCTGTAAGCCTTGTCAGTTACTTTGTAGACCTCTGTCCTCTGTGGTCATGCTCAAGGATGAAGTTTCAGTTTGTTGGGTCTTGCCTTATGTGTGTGAGGTTTCATGCTTGATCTGTGCTGCCACGTGTGGGTTTTCTAAGTCTTGTTTCTCTTGGGTTCTGCACTAGTTGATGGTATTCAGTGTAGATAATTTCTAAATGCTGCCTCATGATTTCCTGAAATAGTAAACTTCTTTCCATTTGATAACTTGGGCTCACATTTTCCACCAGCTTTCTACACTTCCAGAACTTTCTGAAGGGAGTAGAAGCTACCTTAGGATTAGGATTGGAGTTTTCCTTCCCAGATTCATTAGGCATGCAATAAATGGCATTAAATTCTGTCTGTTGTTCTGTCCGTCAGGATCGTGTCAGAATTAAGAGTCTCTTCCAACCATAACGATCTGATTCCCTAAGATCTTTTGGAGTCTGCAGTCAGGGTTAGCTTTGAGTATTCTGCTTTTTTTTTTTTTCCCCACATCAATTGATGCTGAAAAAGGAGCCTTGAAATATTTTCACTTATGAAAACTAGCTATTAGTTCCTCTCCTTTCTGAATTAACGGCCTAGGATTACACTCAAGGCCCTTTCTGTTTCACAGTAGCTCTCGTGCCCTTGAAGGACCTGTCTGAAGACACTTCAAAAATTGTGTTCCTTTGAGTCATCCTCTGTGACTCCCTCAGACTTGTTTGTTTAGGTTTGTTCTGGCATTACTACTCTTCAGCTTCATGCTGCGCAGTTGGTGATAAAAAGTACCATTAAATCCTTATGACTCAGTCCACATTCACAAATTTGTTCTAAAATGTTGCAGGCACCGTTCCTTGTTCGCTTACCCCTAGCTCTTAAAAACTTTGGGAAAGTGAACTCTGTCACAGAGAAATCATTCACTGGGCTTTTGTGATGCAGCCTTCTCATTCTCAAAGGCTCCTTTCATACTTGCTCATTCCTTGGGCTTGCAAACTCTTTTGCGGGACGCCTGCTTCTGATCAATTTGAAGAGGTTTTAATATTCTTTTGTCATATTGCTCCTTAAGCATTTCTGCTGCTTCAGTATCGTACAGATTTACACTGGGTTCTTCGTTTTCACTTTGTTTTGGTGTGACTTACAGAAAGATAGAGCTTCACTGTGGAGCACATTCACAGCTCAGAAGTGCTACCATTTTTGTGTGTTTTGATTTGCCCATGAGACTGATTAAAGCTTGTCTTTTAAGCAACACTTTGGCAGTTTACTGATAGTCCATGCTGGACTACTTTCAAGTAGTTTCATTGCTTTCCTCTTTATTTTTCCTTTCTTAAGGGGAGAAATTTGCCTTAAATTTCAATAAGTTCAATATAAAAGTCTTTTAGGATGTACTTCTTTCCATCGCTGACAGTTGAAGTTTTGTTTTCTATCAGTCTCTGTTGCAGAAGATAAGATTTTCCACACATATAGATATATGTTGTTTGGGGTTTTTTTTGTGTGTGAGGCGGTTCTGTCCTTCTGAAACATCTGGTCAGAAAGGCTGATGAAGAGAGAGGGAACCCATTCTACACATGGTCTGATATTCTGGTTTCACACAGCACAAATGGATTCCGTTTGCTCGTTTTAGTACATCTGGAAAAAGAACAAGAATGAAAAAAAAGTACATTTGAGACTATGGTGAATACTTAATGTTTCACCTACCGTGTTCCTCAGGGAACTGGGCAATCTTAAGGTATTTTTCTTTAAAAACGAGAAGAGCTTTTTTCTGTAGAACTGGTTTAATAAGAAACGAAAGTAGAGTTTATATTTTAAACCAAAAAAGTATCAAATTATTTCATGTGTCTGTAAGGCTTATGACTTTTTGCGTTTGACTATTACCACTCAATTGGGGCCACTATTCTGTGCCGAAGGCTCGTTTTGAAGAAATGCAGGTTGGAGAGATAAGTCACGTGGGAGTACTCTGTTCTGTGACTTCTCATGAGTAGTTATAATAAGAAATCTCTTATCAATTAATTTCAACTTGTTTCTATTCCATCCTTAGGCTTTTTGGCATATAAATATGTCAGTTCAGGCATTATTCACCTTATTAATTTTATCATATAACATGTTAAAGTAGTGAAGCAAAACAAGGGGATTAGTATTAGTCTTGGAATATGAAGTAAGTCTAAATCTGGTAACTTTACTGATGTAAATTAGCTTATTCACCCTGAACACCACCCCGTGGGACTGTGCACTTGGGGCTGTGCAGTCCATTAAGAGAGAGACCGTTTGTATGAATGCTATCCTCTAAACGAAGTCATAACTTTGTAATATTCCCTCTTGTTACTCGTTGAAAAAGTGAAGACTAATGGAAGAAAAATAGTCAGGTTTGCTGGAGAATAGTCAAGGGCTAACTAGTTGGCTTACACCATCATGGATTTGTATTGACTGGCCCTGTTATGGGCTAAATGACGTTAAGCCAAATTCTGTCATTTTATAAATGTTTGTATGTATGGTTTGCACAACAGGGATTATATGAGAGTTTTGGGGGAAATAAAGATGGAAGAAAATTGTAATATAGCTTTCAATCTGTAGATTTCTGCTTATTCTGGCTATCGATTCAAATTTAGGAATGTTGCTTTGGCTTTTCAGTGACTTAACCTGCAAGAGTGTTGAATTTGTTCAGCAAGACTGAAGATTGTCAGAAGGGGGAATATTTTCGTATCAACGCATTTATTCTGTGTTCTAGCAGACAGTTGAAAAGCATGATATTTCCTACTTCACTTCCTTATAGTAAGTTGTTAGTTGAGACTCAACGATCAAAGGAAACGCAGATGAAAAAGCTGAAGAATGAAATGTACTTCGGGAGTAACATGGTTCTGTACCCAGGGCTACACGCAACAACGTTGTCTTCTGTTCTGTGTGAGGGTCTGGCAAGATTAAAAAATGCTTATTCTTCCCCATTTTTAATTATTTTTTTTTGGATTGGGAACAGTTGTTGGGGGACCACAAGTTTGATACTCCCCAAAAGTTTTAGTTCTGAGGAGCTTGGCAGTATCAGAATTTGTGTGACTACTTCTACTTAGTAGTAATACAAATTTATGATATCCAAGGTTTGTACTGATTTGTTTTTAAGAAGGTAGAGTGTGGATGCAGGTATTAATTCATGTTAAGGTTAAGTTTATGACTCTTTGTGGCTTTACATTAACAAATCACACTTACTGATCTTCAGTGGGAAGCTCGGAAGCAATACTCAAGTAATAACAGCTCTTATTGTCCTAGTTATTCTTTCGAGTTGATGGTTAGTTGCCTGCATCTTCCTTATTTTTCCTCCTGCCTTCCTATAACATTACAGTCATATTCAAGATTCTTGAGTTCATTCAAAGAGCAAAATAGGAGTAGGGTGAGAATATAGGTTGAATGCACTAAGAAACAATGAGTGTGCATCCCATGCGTCCTGGTTTGGATCAATGCAGGCAGATATTTCTTACAAAACTACAGTTTATGAGATGGAATAATCCTCTTTTCATGGTCACTAGATATCAGATCTACGTAGACCACGTGTTCTTAAAACTTTCTGCACTTGGTTTCAGAGGCATCATCTCACATTGGATTTTTCCACACATCAATACTTTTGCTTATCTAAATAAAGGTAAAAGCTGCATGACCTTCACTGACATTCATTGCTGCAAAGAGGGCCTTTTCTGTTCAGTGGACTTTGATGTGAAGATCAGAGATTTCCTCACATGCTTTGATATTTAAGTTCTACAGCTTTGACTCCATGCATAAATGCTGGACACTATAATACTGAAAACATTCATCCTCTTTCAGATTAAAAAAAAGTAGTATAGAAGCTGACAACAATGACTTGCAACCCTCAGATTGTATTGTATGTGTGTACTGTAAGACACAAAGTTAATTTAATTCACAAGACATTCTAATGAATGTATTTTAACTTAAATGAACTTTATTAAAATCATGAGCTGGAGGAATTGGAAATAGGCAGAGTCTGGGAAGAGCAGTGTGCACAAATCCAGGGGATGAAAAAATGCTGGGAGCTCCTGCTTTTAGTATTGCCTGGGTTTGGAGACCACAGGTTGTGCAGATCCCTGGGTTGTCTAATGCAGTTGCAGGCGAGGTCATTTTATTCTCTTCTTAGTGGTGTATTGCACACCAAAGCAGAGGTGGTATATGGCCTATGATTCAGAGTGTTTTTCAGACTTTCTCCTGATAAGTGAAGGGATTACGTGAAGGTAATTTGGGTAAAGGATTTTGGCTTGGGTTTTATTAGTGCTCCTGCCACAGAGTCTTATTGCAGACGACATAGGAAGATGAAATCCCTCTGTTTGGCTATATCATGATCTATGCCTTAAAAATAGAAAATTACCTCATGCAGTTTGGAAAGTGAAAGAAAATAAATAGCAGCTCTATAGAAAAATTTCTCAGCAAGCTACTTGGAAAGATTGCTAACTCTAATGTTCTCAGGATTTTAGTAATGGATCCTATTAGGTTCATCACTTCATTTTTTTTCCCCTCTGAAGTGTAAACATAAAATACATACAACATACTTTATTGGTAAAGTAACTAGAAGGGAATAAAGCCAAGTAAAGCATACAGAAGGATGCAGTCTGTTTCCAGAAATAATGCGTTCTCTCCCACATACCCAGACTTAAGATACTGATTTCAGGTCCAGTATGGCACAAGCTTTTTAGAATTGCTGGTATGCTGTGACATACCATGACTTTTTTTTCCAGATACCCATGGATTTCCTCAAAACTTCTGGTTTAGACCTTGCTGCTGCTGTTCCAATTTGCAGATAGGTTATGGCCTCTCTGTCCTCTGTTCTGTGGTATAAAAGGAAAAAGTGAACAAAAAAAAGAAATAAAAGATAAAAAGAAATCAGTAGAAAATACATATATATAAAGAAAATAAAAAATCTCTTCTACTGCTCTACATGAAATCTGTGATTTTCATCTAGACATACTGTTACCAAGAACAGCTGGAAAGAGACAAATAGGTATAACGATAGAACTCATATGTGCAATAAAAATGTTTTAAATCGATGATGTGTTTTTATAGTAACAGTAATGTGAAAATTATTAAAAAGCAACCCCAAGAACTATACGATGAAATGAAGTCCCTCCCAGATTCATGCCATTGCTGCTTCTTATACTGCATAATGAGTTTGTTTAGTGGAACTGCATCAGCTGCAATTCTCCCAGTTCTCCACTGCTCCTCATTTGTATGTCGTTGATGGCAGGGCATGAATCATTTTGGGCCTTATCACAAAGATGCTGCCAGGTCAGTATTTTCATATCATTTTGTTGCAGGGAGAGCACCCCAGGTTTGGGTACTTTAGCTGTAGGTCATTTCTTCTTCCTAGTGTTGGAGATGTAACAGCAATGTGGTCCGATTTCCACCTGTATTGTGTTAAGTCTGAGAAGTGTCACTGATCTGAGCTAGGTCCTGTCTGCCCTCTTGATCTGAGCTGGGAAATGATGGTTCCATCTGCTGTGGTTCCTCTCCAGCATTGTTTTACCACATGTGCTAGTTAAAGGAAACTAATTATACAAATGAGTAACAGACTTTTTTTTTTTTTTTTTTACTCCTACCGGGGTGCTGTACCTCTGGCTTTTCTTCCAAGCTTCTGTTTTATTGCTGTATCTGTTTTGATTCACAGTAAGTATTTTATCTCTTCTCATCTGGCTGAATACAAGAGACTGCAGTGTGTTGATTGACTGTGAGTCAAAGCAAAAAGATCTCTAGGTGCTTCTATAGGATGGTCCTATTAAGCTCTATGCCAAGTTTCTCAGATTGCCATGTTCTTCCCAGGCTCCTCAGGCTGCAATCTTCCTCTGCAGCAGCTGTGATTTTCTCTCCTTGTGGGGCTTCTTCCCTTTAACCAGTTTATGAACACTCACTAGATTTATTATGGCATTTGAGTTTTGTTGTTACCGTTTCTCAGAAATGCTGAAGTAAAGAAACATTTTAAAATGGCAGAATATGGAGAAGCAACTGCTGTTAATAAATACTATGGGATATGTGTGTGTCATTTGAAAGAATTACAAAATTAGACAGGCTAAACAAAGTTTAAGATACGGAAAAATATTAGCTCTGCCTTGTAGCTATCTGTGTAACTGATTAATACTTACAATTTCTGACAGTATTAAACCGATATTTTAAAATTACAAAAATTTTTGTTTTTTTTTTCTTGCATGCCTACAGGCAGCATATTTTAGAGGTGAGAAGGAAGAGAAAAATTACTGCCGTTGCTATAATTCCATAATGAAGTTAGTACCACCTGGCTTATGCGCTAGACACTGTGTAGTCCGTATTTCTTATAAACTCTTTCTTTGAACTATTTGTTCACTTCCTTTGGAAATTTCTAGGAAAAAGAAAGTGTGCCAAGAATTCATAAAGCATTGAGAAGTTGAGTATCTGTATTTATGCCATTAGAGAGGGGCTGATGGTTTTCCTTTTTGACTAGAATTATGACTATTAACTGAATGCAGCTTTGGCTATCGGATGAGTGCTCTCTCTCCGTATTTGGATATAGGGTTTGGATATTAAATAAAAAGGTAAAGAAAAATAGTGACTGTATTATATACCCTCTTAAATATCCCACGTGTCTCAAACTGCTTCGCAGTGCTATGAGTTACTATGCTGTCACTTCAGGAATTGTAAGCAGATCCAGCATTAGGTACATAGTTATTGACAGCTCCCATGTAACCCTTGGACAGGGCTTGATTTATAGGGAAGAAAATATAGATAGAATACTACCATTGTGGAATGGTGGGGTTTTTTAGAAAATTGTTGCGTTTTTTATTAAGTGAGATGTCATTGCGTGTAAACTAGTGTGATAGAGGAGCTGCTCTCTCAGTGCTCTCTGCCTTGAGACCTATCAATTAGAATTTGAAATGGCTGCTCAAACCTAGGTGGCTTTAAAACTTCCAAAAATGAGACATGCAAACTTAGCTGGAAGTTACAAGGACCTGTAAATCAGTGCGGTAGATGACAAGCATTCTAGAACAAACTTAGGGCAGGTCTTCGGGCAGTTTCACCAAAATTAAATGAAAATCTGCTTGTTTACTTCAGCACAGAGTCAGGCCCCCCATTCTCCCAAACCTTGGTTCTCTTTATGAGGTAGCTATTCATAACCTAATGTCTAAAATGAATTGAGGTCCTGTCCTCAGCCTTGCCTCTTTGTCATCTCAGGAGCTCACCTCACCATTCCTGCTCTGTGCTGTGCTACCAGGTGCCCTGGCACCGTCTGAAGGTTTGGAGTTATATAAAGTTGGGTTATTTATACATTTCTCACTAATCCTCGTGCTGTTAACCTGAGCTCATCTTTGATCTTGTTCAGCAGGGTGTCACAGGTTTCTAGCTTGAGTCATACCGTTTCTCATGTACTACCTTTGGTTTTCACTTTAAGAATAATGCTTATTCTTCCGAGTAAGTGATCTGTCCTTCCATTGTGGTTTCTGTAGTTTGACCGTGAATTACTCCTGTTTCCCCACTTCTTGTTTTTAGGCAGGTCTGCCTTAAGAAGGTTATTTAATATCTTACCAATATTTTGTGTATGTTTGTGTGATGACAGAGAAAAAAAAACTCCTTGTAATTTGTAAATCAGAATCTTCAAAGTTGTCATAGACAGTGATTTAATGCCTTTGTTTTTATTCTGTGAGACTTTTACATAGTTTATATATATTTTTATTGCCTTGAGATTTGAGTACAAGCTGGATTGCTTGAGAGGATCTTGCATAAAATTCAGTAGTGAAAAACACTGTTGCCATTTTCTTGCGGAAAAATAACTTAGAGGTGAATATTTCATGTATTGAAAAGGGGGTGGAGAGGAATTTATTTTTCCTTCAAAGTAAATTATTTTCAGTTGTCAGATTTCAAAGCTCTAAGTTAGAATATCACATGGATCATCTGTTTGCTTATATTCCCAGCTGAATTTCAGATACACTCTGGCAGAATTTCTCATGCTAAATTCAATAAATTGCATGTTTTGAAGTAATTGAAAATAAAGATTTTTAGGGTAGGGTTTTTCAGAGGTATTCGGAGCTGGGTTCTTTCCAGTCTTTCTGAAATTAGAGTTTTACTGTTGATGTCAATAGAGCAAAATTTGACCAGTGCTGAATAGTTTGAAAATCCCACTGTTGGCTACTAAAAGCAAAACCATTGGTATTCCTTAATCTCTTCAGGAGGCAGGGCGTGCTTCATTCAGCCAAGTAAATTGGATTGGCCACACTGAAACTGTTGATAATGTAATTCCATACTTATATCACGAAGCCAAGAGAAAAAATTAATTTAGTATCCTATAGGTACCGATTGAAATATAAACCACACAAATGTAGTTGTAGACTGTCTTTCAAGAAGCCTTAGTCTGTTCCCCATGTGTCGTCAAATAGAACCATTGCACAATATAAGCTGTCTTGCAAATATAAACTATTTTAGTAGACAGGAGCTTAATTTGAGGAAATTGTTTTTGTTAGTCACGATGCAGTTCTTTTAAGAACCTGAGCTAGTCCTGTGTAATACTAAACTCCCTGCTTGGATTTTGTTTCCTAAAATACAGCTCTAGAGATTGAGTCACTATTTAACATGAAATAAACTTCCATAAGTCCCAGAGAAGATAAAATTCTAGTGAAGTGTCATATATAGGTTTTTGAAACCTAATGAATTGTAATTAAAAGGCTTTTTGTCTTGTGAAGGCAATGTTAGTGTATTAAATGCAGGATATTTTGTATAAGGCAGGGACCCTGCCTTGTACAAGTTGCAACGCTTACATTACTGGTTGGCTTGAAAGGACAAGAAGCTAAAACAGAGCAAGAGGCAAAATGCTGGAGCATACCCTTGAAAAGCAAAACCACTGCATTGTATCTTCAACTAAGGGGAAAAAACCACAGATTATTTTAAATTACTATAAAAAATTATTTTTGAAACCTAGGCTTCATTTTTTTCAGTTTTGAAAATCTGAAACTTACAGAAAGCAAGGGGACAAAGGAACAAAATTATTGAAGCTTGCACCAAGGTGTCCATGAGGCCATGTAGGATCTAAACACACTGTTAAAAACAACTAATGGTTAATAATCAGCACTGAAATAATGTGGATTTGGTAAGATGGGTGTGGAGAAAAGACTAGTGGCTTTCTCCTCTTTGCCTTTATTTTGTAACTCAAAAAACTTAATAGCTGAGACATTTGCTAAATAGTTGCTAGTAATAACCATTTAAATCTCATTTTAGAATTACTGCAGATTTATGGCAGAGACTGGTGATTCTTTTATTATGGAGACAGGCGGCCCATGCACTGTTTTGCACTCATCTAATCTCCCAGCATACTGGGGAAAAGCATATGGGTACATTTTGTTCTGGGAATAATTTTAAAAGAGATTTTGAAACCATTAGGCTATAGTCTTTCACCGCTGGTATTCAAGACTGTACTAGTCTGCCCTCTTACTTATTCTTTTCTATGTACACAACATTTAGCAGGGAAAAGGGAGGAACACCACTGAGCTTTCCTCCTTGTTCCAGCGTGAGAGCAGGGAACGTAACACCACCATACTGTAACTCTTAAGATGATTTTTAGCTGATATTGGAACACTGCGAGAGAAAAAGAACTGAATTTAAGGTGTCAAAAAAGCATACCTTCAAAGCCTTTTGTTACTAGAAAATAGGTCATTTTGCGCTATTTATAAGGATACTTGTGACCATTCTGGTAACGATCTTATTGGCTTGGTGATATTAAAATTACAATTCTATTTAAAAAAAATAACACCTGGGTATGTTTGCTGTTAGAATGCTGAGACGGAGGACAAAAATCTTACTGAACACTGAATTGCATGAAACATGTCTGGTCCTCATTTTTGTTCCCCGTCATCGATTATTTGGGCTTAGCAGCTCCTCGGGCTGCATGCAAATTCAGGGTACCAGAGCCCCACTTCAACAAGCATGACAATTCAGTTAAGCTGCCTAAACTTTTTGTACCTTTTCCACGTTCCTAATTGAAATTGGCAGGGCTTATGAGTGGTGTCAGGTTGTCAGCGCTAGAGAAAAGAACCGTTCCTTTTGTTCCCAGAACGAGTACAGCCTGAGCTTTCTCATCCGGCGGCACAGGATGACTGGGATGAAGGGGAGGGAAAAGGTCCCATCCTTCATCTAATGCAAGAGCCACAAAGGACAACTGGTTCTATGACCCAGCACTAGACTTAACAGAGGAGTTGCTGCTGAATCCGATGGCTACCAGTTTGTGCTGGTAATCTCTCAATTTTTTGCTGTGAGGACAGTGCACGGTAACAAAACCCCTTCTACTAAAGAGCAAAGATCAATACACGGTGTTCATTTGCTTGATTATATGTAGATATTTCTTGACCCTGTGCTCCCTGGAGGAGGTAGTAGCACCACGTGTATCTTCCTGTACTCATGTGCCTTTTTATGAACCAAGCAATCTAATTTATATATTTATTAAAAATATAGGAAGTCCCATAGTACATCTGGAGTACCTTATTCAACTGTTAAAGAGTAATTAATTTATAGTTGAATGATCTTCACATTGGTAAGGTAATCAAGATCGGAATGGCCAAAGAAGTGTGTTGTGAAGTTCTTGCTGTTAGAGCAATTAAATTCCATAAATCTATTATCAAGCTTTCTTTGTCTTACTTACCTAGAGACATTTCAGTCCTACAAATTACCACATCCGAAACCCTTGCTACCTTCCCATTCAACATAGTGCCTTATTCTACGGGTGAAAAAAACAAACACCCAAACCCTATCTGCTTCTGATAAGTCAACTAGAAAGAGCTCTGTCCCAAAACCGCTCCAAACAGCCAGGTGTCTGTAGCGCCCAGGAAGCGTGTGAAGTGGGTGTCTAGTTGCCAGTGTGAAGGTTTCAGCACACTGGTCATGCTGGTCCGCCAGGGCTCTTGAAAGCTCCTGGTTGCTGCGCTGAATAGGGTTTGCTTGGATAAAAATCACAGTGAGCACCAGTTTGTGGAGGGAGTGGTTTTGGCTGCTGCTGAGATAATTAGTTTAATCCTGCTCTAAACCATTGTTTGTCCCAGTAAGGGGACAGGCTTCCTGTGCCTCCTCACATGAAACCAGTTCTTTGTGCAGCTTGTCCTTATCTGGCAGGTAACCCCCTCTGTGTCCCCGTCTCCCTTCCCAGAACTGTCTCTGGGGGTGTCTCCCCAGTCCTGGACTTTTAACATGATACTTCACCTCCATCAACATCTTCTCCAGCTTGTGCAAGGCTCCAGTGGAGAAGGGAAGGCGAGTAGCAGATTTACTTAAATTCTCTTAATGCTTCATGCCCCTGCCAGGTCTTCTTCCTGCTGCTCACCTTCATCCCTCCTCTTCACCCGGTGAGACAGGGGAACCCACAATCCTGCTGCTCAAGGGGCAGAACCCTTTGAAAATAAGCCGTATAGTACAAGAAAGAACCATACATATTTTTTAAAACACGTACCTGTTGCACTTTTTACAAGCTGGTTGTAAATTGTTCCTTTGTTTACCAACCCCATTGTGTATTTTTCACACAGGCTCGCTCCGCAAAGGAATGTTTCTATTTAAGTCTCTTGGCAAGGTGAAGCGAAAACCGGGCTTGCAAAATCACTTCTGTTCGCCTTAGAAGAGGCTTTTTACTATTATTTGTGGAGGTTGGGTCAGGAATCCTCTGTGTTATGTGTGTTCCCCCGTGGCTGCTGCGCACTCCGGCCCTGAAGTTTCGGCAGAGGAATGCTCCCCAGCCTGCTGCCGGAGCGGCGCGCTCCCGGTGCACCTGCACAAAGCCTCCCGATAAGCCCGCTCTAATCGGCACCTGAAGGAATGTGCTGTAGATCAGCAGCGGGTCGCCAGCACAGTGACTCCACTGTATCCCCAGTTAAGCTGCAACCAGTATATAAACAGGGGGAAAAAAAAAAAAAAGCCCGCTTTTTGTTTGTAACAAGCAGTGCATAGAGTTGGAGTGGATTAGATTTGTATTTTGAAAAGAGCAAAATTTCAGGGGCTTTCAAACACTTGGATTTGGTTCAGATCCTGCAACGGTGGAGAAAGTTTGCAGATCAAAATCCAGGCAACCTTACAATTATTAGATTGCTTTTTTCTCTGTAACCTGCAATTCTTCTCATAGGTATGACCAAATTAGTTTCCCCCTTTTTTTTAAATTTAGGAAACAATTATAGCCATTCTTTCAAAAGTAATGTATTTTTTCTAGCACTCTCTTTCGAGTATGCATTGTAATTACTTGTCGTATATTAACACTTAAGTTATTGGCTAAGATCCAAGCCACGTTCTGCTGAATTCTGCACATGCTTGTTGTGGTCGGGCAGTCTGCATTTTGGTAAGCTATTCAAATAAAATATACTCATAGAAGGAGAGAAGTACTTTTCTCACCCAAATACAGGTCACTGTAGGATCATGTGGACCAGCAGTTTGGCCCATACGACTCAGAGGGACTTGATCACTCTCTGCTGCTCTTCCCACCCCCTGTTATACCATGGATCTTCATCAAATGATACAGGTGACAGATGGGCACCTAGAAGGGTAATTGGTATCCGTGGCTCCCTTCATTGAGGCAATGGGGTGATCAAGACTGATATTTCTAGGAAGACGAGATTATTCCTTGAGGTTATTCTTCTCAGACACCCCGTATACTTCTAGCTGAACAGTTATCAAGAAATCAGAACAGAGTAAGAGCCAGAACGGGCCCAGCTGATGGATTTCACAGGATGGTGTGGCTCCATTAGCAGGTTGTGTGTGGTGTAATGCTCCTTTCTTTTATGCCCTGCAGCACTAGAGAATATGCAGACCAGACTGAGACATTGTCTTGTCACGGCAAAAACCTATACATTGGAGCCTTTTTAAAATCACAGCCTATAAATTGCTTTTCCCCCCTTCCAATGTCTTAAAAACAGATAAGCTCTTACCGAATAGCTTTCATACAACCTTCTGCTTCTGCTCTCCAAAGAGACAAACAACAGAGCACTGGGGCAGTGTCACCGTGAGTAATCCGTATCTCCCAGTGACTTGAAGAGCTTTCCTGACTCAAGATGTTTTCCTGACTCAAGTCCAGATGTGTGATAATGCAGCCACTTTTGCAGCCATTTTTACTGTGACATCTGAGTAGTTTGGAGTCTTGAATCTATTTATCTCCTCTCTGGTGGAGTGCACACAATCTACCCAGTTATAGAGAAGAGCTGTGGCAGTGAGGGAACCAGACTAGAATCTCAGCAATCACAGACTATAAAAACATTCCTCACCTTGTTAATGTTTTACTAATGGGGTGGATGCATTTTTCCCCCTTTTTTTTTGTGTGTGTGTGTGTGTGTACATTCCCAGGTGTCTTGGCCTATCACACTTTGAGAATGTGTAGGCTTAAAATCACAACTCGAGTTAATTCCCTGACCATTTTTAGCTTGCTTCTTGCTGCTACTGAAGTATCCTTTGATGCGTTTTGCGATGATTTAATTGTCACCCTTTCACAAAAGGTGAAGGAAGACAACAGCACATGCTGTTTTCAGACTGTTATTCCCAAGATTTCGCAAGAGCCAGCCTCTGACCCAGGCTGCGTCTCCACCTTGGCAGGATGCTCTCTTGTGTGTGGGGAACCTATAAAGGAGTCCCACTGTGAGATGATCTCGAGGTCACCACCGCTGCGGTCTCAGAACATCCAGCTCTGGATAAATTATAGCCTCACAAACCTTTCATCTGGCGTATACATCACTGCTGCAACAATGGGTTCACAGTGATGTCAGCGGCGGAGGAGGTGGCCATAAATGTGACATAGCGTGTGTGCTGCGTGCCCTTAATGGTGACACCAGCTCCCACCAGGGACGCTGGTGGGAGTCTGAGGGTTCTTTTAAAAAGGTTAATGAGGGAAGGGAGACTCCAGCATTGCAACTGCATTTCAGAGTAACCCCTATCAGATTACTCATGGTTCTGGGGGGCGCGGGGATGTAAGTGAAGTGTTTCTCCAGGACCAGCTACGTCCTGCTGCATTATTCATCGACACAAACTGGCTTACTTTAGCCTGAAAGACATGTAGGAGGAAAACTCGGTTCAGCTTGGTCAAGACATGAGGCTACCTTGGATTCTAACACAGCCAGTGTGGCTGTGGAGTTAGTGGGGGAAGGCTGTGTGCGGTTCTGGGGGCGTGCACTCCTGCCACGTCACTCACACGGGTGTCAGCTGGGCGATGCTCGTGTGTTCTTTATCTGTGGAAAATGTGAAATTAAAAAAAATCAAACCCAAACCTTTAAGTAAAGACCTGTCTTTTAGGACACAGTGGGACAGGGAAAAGTTATGTACCAATCTTTTTAATTTCTGACATGTGAGCAGTGTGAGTTTTCTTTCTTTAAGAAGTATTTATAGTGCACGTTCTGGTAAAATCCAGCTTCCTTCAGTTTTAAAGACCTGCTGTCTTTCTGAGAAACCCAGAAAAGCAAGGGCAGATCCAGCTCAGAGCTCTGGCGGATTCATGTCCAGCCCAGAGACATGGTCCATTTACAGAACACTACTGCAGCTTGCTTTATTCGAGTCCTCCCTGGAAGATGGTCCTGGAGGAAGGGGTTCTAAAAGAGCCACTAGAGACAAAGCCAGTTGGAAAGTGCAAAAGCTCTGGAAAGATGCTTCTATGGATTTTCTTTCCTGATCCAACAGGATGTTGGCTAGAAGAGCCCAGCGAGGAAGGGGGGTTACGTGCAGCAAGTATGGCCCCTGTCGGGGTTACTAGTAACACCTTTGCGTTGTTAGGCAGAAAAAAGAAATCTATCTTTTAATTTACTTGTTATGCTTTACTTGCTTTGCTTACTCATTTGCACTTCATTTTCTCCGTCTGGGCAGAGGAAGGAATTTCTCCTTTTTCATTCACGTTATTAGTGGCAGCATCCTCAGGTGTTCGTTTTCAAGGTGTAATATTTATTCATTTCAAAATAAGTGCTGTTAAAATGAAATGGAAATTATTCATACCTACCTTTATTCTGCTTAGGGTTCAAATAATAGACAAAGTTGGACTAAATAATACCTTTTAGACAACGAAGCCCCTGCAAATATCTCTTTATATTATGTACTGTTACCCAAGGTCTCAGTGATGTGGCAGGCAATAGATACACATATCTACATCCACTTTCCTTATAGTTAAATAAACTTTTAAAGCAAATGCTCCATTAGCTCCTGACCATCAATCTTAACGTAATAATGGGGCTGTTTAAAGCCAGATAGGCTTTTCCCCCCTATTCTATTAAAATATTTACATTGTAATAACTCAGTAGGTTTTTTTTCAAAATGGAAGGCCTGTAAGTGGGTGAAAGTATTTTAAAGCAGGGTGAGACTGAAGGGACGTGACATGTTATTGAATTAAGGGCCTTAGAAGGTGAGGGCTGTGCAGTCATAAATTCCAGGAATGCGGATGTGACTCTCTGAATGTGTATATGAAGTTGACAGAGTTTGACAGCTACCATCTGTGAACAATAATGTATAGAGAAGCAGGGCTACATGATGCAGGCTGGAATGTACCTATCAGGCTCTGAGGACTATAACAATTTACTACTCATTATCAGCGACCGTGGTCATGATTAGCTGCAGGGGCTGGAATGAAACTTGGAAATTATGAGAACAAAGTTCCCCTTGTTAAAGCAGAGTAATTAGTTTAATACATACAAGGAGAAAACAGGCAGGATACTTCCTTTTTTTTTTTTTTCTCTTTTTTTTCCCTTTTATTAAGTGTTTACCATCCAGACCCTGCTCAGGAACACTAAAAAACTGCACAGCGAAAATGGATAGACTGTTACTTCTTTCTGCATCACTTGAAATATGAGAAAATGGCTATTTTGTATTCGTGCTCTTAACTATTCCAGGGCTTTCCTCAACTCTACAATATTTGCACAGACGTAATTATGTGATAACTGTGTTTATGCTGCATTTGTTGATCAAAGCTCATTTTTTTTGTGGTCTGTACTTTTCTGTGTTCCATCAGAGCATAGCATTTTGGCCAAAATAGACCTTTGAGCCATAGCATTTTGTAAGGAAAATCCCTGTTTCCAAAAAGGGGTCTTTGCTGTTTTCTCAGTAGTGCTTATTACAAACAAATCTGTGTTTTCCCACAGGTTTATATTTCTTCTTGGTAAACACCAACACGTAGAGTGCAGCTGGAGCCACAGAGAAATACTGTGAATTCAAGTACACTGTCTGTCAAGACCAAGTGCCAGCTTCTTGCTTAGTGTAACTGCCACGGGTCAGTCCTGCTTGAAATCATGTTTTTAGAAGCTGAGAATCTGTCCCAGAAAATCAAGGAAATTATCAGATAAGAAACAGAAAACATACTGTCTCCATAATGAATATCTTAATGCCCACAATAATATATATTCCCATTCTTTTCCTGCAAGCATTTGCTCTTCTCACAAAAATGACATCAATCCCAGTCTACACACGTTAGTCAATAGCGAACTCCGACAGCAGTTTTAGCTCCGACAACATGGTGCCCAGATTTCTAGGAAGGGCATTTGACTTTGAAAAACATCCAGCAAAAACAACACATAGAAAGAGAGAAACAGCAGGAAGTCTATTGAGCAAGAAAGATATCATCCATCCTCTTTTAATTGAAAGAGAAAGGTTAAGGTTGGTTTGAAAAGAATGTGTGAGCAGACAAGAAAAGTATAGTAAGCAGTTCCTGTGATAGATGGTTTAAATTTAGTTGTTTCTGCCTGGGGTGGGGGTGGCGGGGCTGGACTATGTGACCTCGTTGGGTCCCTTTCACCGCTGCTGTAATAGGAAAAGATGGGAGTTTTTCTCAGCTGGAAAGGTTGAATGTTATTTCATTGAAGGCTTTAGAAAAGCATACACCAGTGAGGCTATCAACAGAAAGCCATTAATATAGATGTGTTGCATTCATGTAAAGCGACACACTCACAGAGACATGACTCAAAGGTGTGTCTGTGGCAGTCACAGATGTGTACCTTATCTCCTGGATAAACCAACCTACCCCGAGTTTGGGTTTGGCACATTTCTAATACCCAGGTTAGCTTGGTGTGTTTTTCCTGCCCTGGAAAGCTGCAGGCTAAACATGCCATTGCAATGGCAAAGAGCTGCGGCAAATGGGATCGGGTCAGCCTGTTGTCTCTTGTGTTCCTCAACGGGACTGGAAATTTGGCTTACACCAGCCAATGCATAGGTGGCCTTGCTAGCAGATCAGCATGTTTTTCCTGATCAGATCATGTTCAACTCAATAAAGTGGAAAGAAATCAATTTAACATTTCCTTCAACATCTTTTAATTTTTTATCTTTGGACAAGCTGTATCTCAGAAATGGAAGAAAGATGTGTGGGTTATATTTTTAATGGAAACAATTTATTTTTCAGTGGAGAAATATTTTTTTTTCCAACTAGCTCTAATCAGCAATGTAGGAAAGTGCAGTTTCTGAAGGGAATTAAGATACAGGTGACTGGTGTTGGTGTGGAGAGGGGCAAGGAGTGTAATGAGTCAGTGTTACGGTGACTCGTGTTGACAGGGATAAACTTGGGTTGGATCTTGAATAATTGGCAGGTAACTGATGGCTGCTGGACTGGCAAAGCATGGACATAGCAACCTGCTGCTTCTGGTGCTACTGGTGTGCCGTTTTGTGCCTTATTTTCTTGTTCAGTGTTTGTTCAGGTGCCTGTTAGCTCAAATTAGTGGTATTCACCTTCCCTTACACTAGGATCCCCTGTTGCTTTGCCCTGTTTGTACAATATCTGCTACAGTGCAAATAAAAGTCTTAATGATGATTATTTAAAAATAAGTCATGCAGTAGTTGGGAGATATTAACTGGACCTTCTGGTCACTATTTACTAGGCTGGATTTGAGATAGTCTAAAGACAAACTGACCATTTCTGGTCTTGTTGTATCCAGTCATTCCCCAAGTGGTTTCGTATTCAGATGTCACCCATAGAGACACAGGCTGCCACATATCCAGTAACAAATATTAATCAGGGTCGTTGTATTCTGAAAACTTTCCTCCCTGCAGATCTTTCTTAGCAGGTCCTGTTCTCTTGGTATCACAGTTGAATTGGATGTGATACGCAAAGTGAACCTTCTGCTGACTGTGATGCCATTTGATGACGCATACAATCCGTTTTGTTCCTAGCCTGTTCAGATTTCAGTTGGGTGAGGGCAATTAATTCCATTAATTAGGTAGCGTTATCACTTGTGTCTACTGTCTGTAAGAGAGGAAGTGTGCCTACACAACACAGGATGGACTCAGCAACCCAAATATAAACCACCCCGGGGCTCTATACGGATGTTACAGAGACATGCTGGTGTGGAAAGCCCTTTCTACCTGCTATGTTTTTGGAGCTATTGTTATCTGTATTAGCAAGATAAAAGCTTGTTGAGGTTTACCATGCTATTTTGTGTCTTTTATTTTGCTGTGTGGACATTTCCAAAGGCATTAAAGCCTTTGAGACTATAGCAGCCTGTAAAAGAGAACCATTTTCTAAGCCTGCCTGTCTAATGCAGGTAATCTACTGCATTCCTTCAAAGCAGTAAAGAAAATAGCAATGGGACTGAAATTGCCTGTAATTTTCCTCCTAGCATTTTGTAACTGGAGTATTACCATGTTATTTTACCTCTCTCTTTTATGTGGGAGCAGTTTCTGAGGCCTTGGGATCACATTTCTCTGAAAAGTCTGTCTTTATATGTTTTAAAACTTCAGTATCACATCAAAGTTGGTAGAGCAGCTGCCAAACACTTTACGACCAAGTTACAAATATTTCTTATCTTTACCAGCGCTTGTTTCTGTCCCCATCCCAACAAGCCAGGAGTGCAGTGGGACTGGGCAGTCTGACCTCATTCCCTACTATTGCTACTTGCTGGTTTTAAAATCTGCTGTCAGCCAGGAATTTGTCTTACAAGTTCCCCCAGCTCCTAGTTCCCCTTTGCATTCAAGCTGTCTTGTAGTGATTAACCAACTTATAAACACAGTAGGAATTGCTACCAGTAATGGGTCTAACCTAAAAAGATAGTAATCTTGAAGGGTTTTGTGGCTACTTCATGCCTGGCAAGTTCAACCTCAACAGCTTCCAGAGTTAACACATGAATTTCTGTAATGTGGTTTTGAGATATTGTTGGGTTGTTGGGATTTTTAACCTGCTTTATGGCTTTTGATTAAGCAGTAAGTTTCTGAAGATATTTTCAAAATGTGCAATACCGGTCCAACTCAGCAACTACTAAGTGATAAAATTTTCATTGATTTTCACTAATCCATGAGTTTCTTTGCCTCTATATTCCCATGACACAAAGCTGTATATCTTAGAAGACAAAAGGTTAGTTCTAAAGGATCGGTTACCTTACTGTTGCCTGCCCTTGCAAAATGTTTACTTTTAGTTTTACTGGAGAGTAATATTCTTTTCTACTGAACACAGCTCTTTAAAACATTTTTATTTCTGTTCAAGATCTGATATAAGCCTTAATCTTTGTGAAGGGTTCTAATCTGCTGAGTGTGCACTGATGTTTGGAAAGAAGTACAAACAGCTTTTATTCTGTGTAACTTTTATCTTGTTTAACTGAATAATTTCTAAGATGGCCTTTGTCAGGTTTCAGGTAGAAGGCAGACCTTAGGGTACAAACATCGTGGTTCCTACGGGGTTAATGTCTGGAGACATCCCCGACTACCCAGAAAATGGATTCAGGAGTAAAACCTGATGCGGTCCTTTTAATGAGAAATCTGATCATAAATAACAAAGCTTCGGCCTACAAAAATGGGGCTGGAAGAGCATTAACCATCTCTGGCAGACAGGCCAGCATTAGCAGCGAGCCTGGGGTGCAGGACACACGCAGGCATGTTGCCCTGTCCCCATATCCTGGCTACTGGCTCCCCGCTTATCAATTAAGAGGTAATTGAACTTGACCTTCACTCCTCCTCAGAGGTCTGGATCATTGTCAGTCTCTGTCCCCTGCTGTTCTCAAAAGCAGAGCCAGCAGGGGGGGAGAAAATGAACGCCACGAAATGCGTGCACTTGCCCATGACCTTAATAAATTCACACCCCCCCGCCCCCCCAGGCCGGTTATTGTCAGGCTGCCCCGCTGCTGAGTCGGCAATTTTTGAGCCCCAGTTTAGAAGACTGCAGAGCTTACCTCTGGCTGTAATGGTTGGAGAATGGGACTGGTCTGTGAAGCTGTCTTGGTTTTGGACTGCTCCTTATTTCACCTAGCACAAGAGGGCTCCAGGGGAGGTCTGCACAGTTGCCACGGTGTGTATGACTCACTAGAATAATAAAGGTTGACTTGGGCTTGCTTCCAGTCTGTGCTCTAATGAGAGATAGGAGGTTGCATTCATCAGCAGCATAACAGCCTCTACCTTTCCAGCTTGAAGTGTTAATGAATCATTGGTTTGTCTCTGCTCATGGGGGACATGGCATTCTAGCAGCAGTCATTGGATCGGTTTGCTCAAGAAAGCTTTTATATTTCAAGAGGGGGTCTGTTCATGTTAATTATTCTCGCAGCTGGGATGGGAATATACAGACTTAAACTCCTCTCACGATTCAGGGTTAACAAAGGCCAGTGGTTATCAAGCAAATTTAGACTGAAGACCTCAGTATTTCATAAAATAACAAGTACAGCTGTTTCCTTTTTTTATTTTTTTCCCCTGAATATTTAGTGCTGTAAAGGATGAGATAAAAATACGTAAGCTCTTCTGGAAGCAGATTGCAGCCAAAGCCTCTTTCCTCAATCTGAATCCCCACATTAGTGGATAACAAAGAGAGGTTTTCTTGCTTGTTCTCTCTCCCTCTGTCCCTCTGAAGCTTGTTTCTTTTCTGTGCTATCACTCTGCTTTGAGAAAATAGGCAGGGAATGCCCTGTCTCCATAGAAGGATGCAGTCTGGTGGCTGGAGGAGACTTCCAGAGGGAACAAGATATGTCTTTGAATCATCTTGGGCTAAGGAGAGCACTGAAAGTAGGTTTTCTTCTTTCTAGAGGAACACTTGAACCTCTAGGAAGTCATGGGCAATCATAGGCAGTCTCCATCACTCTGCCCTCTGAAGAGGAAAAAAACGAGCTAAACATATGAACCCAAAGAATTGATCTGTGTCTCTGAGCATCACTATACCTAAATCTCTTAGTAAAGCTGGGCCTAAGAAACTTCACAGCATCACTGTTCATGCAACCAAGGTCATCATGCGACCCTACATCCTTTTGGACATGACAAATGGACTGATTGGGTATAAAAGCGTCACCCTTCCTACTGACTCTGGCTGATAGCAAAGTCCTTGTGAAGCTCTGTGTGCCTCACACAGTCCTGCGGAGGTCCTCCTGAAGCTTCTTTGGCCAGCCCTCAGGAGAGGAGAACACCGACACAACGGAGGGGCTGAGCCTCCAGGCTTTTCACCTCATCCTTGATTCAGCAGTCAATGGGTGGCTCTGCCATCTTGCCAAGTTGATAGAAGTTAATCCCTTCTAGGGAATTATGGGACTTCACGCCCAGAAAGATCCCCGAACTTTCATCCTTTGCCAGTGCAACCTGGCCTCCCTTGCATAAGGAAAGCACCTACACATTTTTTCGCAAGCCACCATTTTACTAACAACACATCACACCTTGATAGTGCTCTTCATCCACCCACCTTAGAGCACTTGATGATGATGAGAAACGTTATTGCTTCATTCCAGAGATGGGGGAAATGAGGAACCAGGCAATTCAGCTTGCTTTTGATATAGTTCAGAACTGGAAGTAATAGAGCATTGCAGCAAACAGTGAGGTGAATGTTTCAATATTTATGGTCCATTGGAGAGAGGGCTAACTACATGTTTTATAGCTGGGTGAACAGCAGCGCATGCTTTAGAAGTGCATACTCTGTGGCCCCAATTTATACACCCCGAAATGTCTACCAGCAGACTTGGAAGATGGGAAGGGAGCAGAGAGGGGAAGAAAAATGGAAAAGAAGCTTCTTGAACTATGCATAAAGTGCTTTCTTGATTTTCCTGCAATTAGGAAATCAGTTACGTGTACCTTTTTTTTTTTTTTCCCAATAATATTTTTGTGTACAGCATGTTTACTCTTGACAAAACTGATTGAGTAGTGGGGTATTCCAGAAGCAAGAATATAGAAAGTCATTCGGAGGAGGCTGAAGAAACCCCCCAGAGCAATGGGGCTGATCCAAGAGCTCATATGGTTCTTGTATCAGTGGTCTTGTTTGGGGTTTCTTGCAGAGTCCCACTAATCTTACTCTGGCTCTCTCAAAAAACTATGATGTACCACAAAAATATAGCCTGCTAGTACTTGATACAGCACGTATTGCTTCCATTTGTCTCCTTGAAAGCTATTGTATACCTTTACCTGCAGTTTGTCTTCTCCACGGTCTGAAGTACGCCTGAGCTCGGAGGAGCTTGCCTTAGTTGTGACTGCTGCGTACGCCAGTTGGGTCTGCTCTGCCTTCCCAAAGGGCTGCAAGGCAGGACAAGTCAGCTGAATTTGGCAGATGAACAAAAGCTGGTTGGCAGCTGTAAGAAAAACAACTTTTCCATGTTTTGGAAGCTGTTGCTGGATGGCACGGTGAATCAGAGCCTGTCCCTTACTGCTTCCCAACAGCTCCGCTCCTGAGAGCACCGTCTTGCAGCGAGGCCAAGAACAAGCCTCGCAGCGTGTGGGTTTTCATCGTGTAATAACAGCTTCATTTTCTAGACGTGAAGTATATGTCCTCCAGTAATATGTGATGAAATGTAAATTGTACGTGTTCCGTATCCAGCCTCGTTGCCGGCGCTGGCAGTCTCCGCCTGGGAGCCTCCGCAGCCCCCCGCACCCACCACGCTTATGTTTTCTCAAACATTCCCTGACAAAGCCATGCTTGAAGCCACAAATTTCACCCACAAGCAACCAGCAGTTTCTTGCATGATGATGACAGACCTTTGTGGCAAATAGCCAGGGGAAAAGATGTGAAAAGATGTTGTGGGAAAAAAAAACCCAAAGAAACCCCCCACAAAAACCCAGAAAAAAAACACTTTTGAGAATGAACAGACTAACTTGTCCTGAGAGCCAGGACTTCCTGACCTCAGACCCTGGCCACTTGACCTCTTGTACAGCATCACCACTGCGTGCCAGTGCCTGTGCCACCGGTGGGACCACCAGCCAGTGCACACGCAAACTTGGAGCTGGCTCTGCTCTCCTCTCAACCCCCCTGGGGCGGCATCCAGCAGCTGTCTCAGGTGTCCCATCAGCAGTGGCGGGGGACGGGGGAGGCTCTGGCTTCTTGCCCGGCAAGCCCTCAGAGACGAGGGTGGCCTGGCACAGAAGCCTGCCAGAGTGCCGCCAATGTGGGAGCCGAGCTTCTGGCTTGGGTTGCCAAAAGACAGCTCCAGGCATGGGATGGGGGCGAGCAGACACGTGCAAGGGCTGGGCTTGGCTTTGTATGGGACAGGAAGGTGGTGGTGGGGGAAGGCATGGAGTCTGGTTGGACTTGGCTCGGTGCTAGGGTCGGTGCCACGGGAATGGAGTGAGGGGATTGGGACATGCTTCATCCTGAGGTGTGACCAGAGGCAGATCCTTGATCACTGATCTTTGAGGTGTTCACTGTCTCTTTACATCTTGGAACCCACTGCTGTCAGTGGTGGCACTCAAATAAGTTGACTTTGGGCAGCTCAGATCCGGGGAGGCACCTCCTGGAGGCCCCAAGCCAAAGCCACTGAGCTCCAGAAGCTCCAGTGATGTCAGTAAGCTTTGGATCTGGCTGTGTGCTGAAACTGGGCTGAACTGAGCAAAGAGAAAGGTTTCTTACCTCTCCTGATCTCCCTTTTCCCCCTCTGGCTGCCTGTACACCTTGGGGCAACAGCTAATCTGTTTTTTGAGGCAGACGAATCGTGTCTGCATGTCCTTCCATGGCGTGGACTGCAGGAGTCAATGGTTGGGGGCAGAGCTGGGAGGTGGGGCTGGCAGCAGGACTGGTCTCTCAGCACGGGAGCATTGCTGCCTGTCGGTGCTGTGAAACTCTGAGGATGTAGTGATTGAAGCAGCTACCTGCAGAACACAGCCGTGCGGCACCATTTAAGAAACCCACACATCGCGTACTATAAAATATTACCGGGTGAATGCATTCTCCCCAGTCCCTTCACTTTCTGGAACACAACCACAGGCTCTATACCCAGCCTGCCCCCCGTCTCTGTCTCTCTCCCCATCCCGAGTGCCGCCTGCAATTCACTTTCGCTGCTTCTGCAGAATTTGTTTCTCATTCTCTACTTTTTGCCTCCTCCTTTTCTCATATTTGAAGAGCTTTTCCCTGAAAATATGTTGGGCATTTTTTCAAGTTCAAGTGGCACTACAAGCCTGAAACACAAACCAAGGCTCACATAATTTGCCTTTGTATTATTTTTTTCTAAAAACAATAAGACATGATAAATAAAATGTCCTTGCTTAGTAGTACTTCACCAGCTAAAGGACGGTCTGTCCTAGCGTTAGCAAAACTTGTAAGCTAAATTGGCATAGATGAGCTGCTGTACGGCTTCCAGAGAGTCTTGAAAACAAGTTGTTTCTTTCTGTAACTGCAATCTCTTATTGTAACTCAGTGAAGGTTTCTACTTCTGCAAATGGGTTGCTAGTCAAAGAAAGTGGGACATTCATTAATAAATATAAATGTTGGTTTAGAAAATACCAATATAAGTAGCATTAGAGAAAACTATTCTCTATTGTAGTCTCAGCCAGTTCTTTTTTTTTCCTTTTTTTTTGTCCAAGAATATTTTTACTGAGCACTGCCTTTTTTTCATGAGTTTTTATCTCAGAGTTAATTATAACATTACAGTCAGTCCCAAATCAGTAACAATGTAGTTGTACTGCTTGGGGAGCGGGCAGGAGAATGAATTGCAACTTCAGTTCTTTCATAGCTGATTCATACACCAGAAGAGAATGAATCTTTTATGTACAACTGCCTCCTGGTATTTTGAAAGAATACGTATTTTGAAACAGCTGAGATTGCAGTTACTGCTCAGATACAAGTGAAAAACATTCTAGTTACGTGTTAATGTTTTATTCATGGCTGTATGTAATATTAATGCAAAATACTTCTACTTCTCAGTTAGAAATCCTATTATCAGTTTGTGATGTTTCAGCTATTTGAGATGCCAAGGCGTGAGAGAATGTGTGATTCTAGGCAGTGAGTCAGCTGTTGTCTACATCTACAGCGAAGAAGTATGGCTGGAATAACACCTCATTTGGCTGGTTCTCCTAATTATTTTTGTGCAAAACCTATTCCCTTTCATGCCCACGGGAATTCAGGAGAGATGCTGACAATAACTACTGGGGAGAATTACTGTTGTTTGCAGTAAGACCTGCAGTGATTCTTTGTCTAGTACCCAGTAATAACCCAACACCTATTAAATTTCAACATTGTCTTATTTTCCAGTAGTTGATTGTAGTTGGAATTGCCCATCACACAATTTTTTCTATATGCTCTTAGCAAGCTTATAGCTTGCTTTATAGCTAGCTTAATGCTGATTCTTAGTACTCGTTTCAGCAATTTGAAATCATATCTTGAGTTACAAGTCAGTCTTGGTCAGATTCTTTTTCAAATTAAAAGAAAAAAATCTGTTTTACAAATGCAACTGTGAAAAAGCATAAATTTTCCCAGACTTTCTAGATGCTGTTTTTTTGCCCAACCTCAGATCATGGGAATGCATTTTATCGTGAATGATTCTATTCCTATACCATGAAAATTAACGTAAACTTCGTTACTAATATATACAGAGGTGAAACCAAAACTGTAGCAAAATACATACTGCAGTAGTATATAATGGAGCAATTTCTTACATACTTTAATGAATAAAGGGTAGCACTTTGCATTTAAATGCCCCTTCATCTGAAATTTAAAGTTCAGTGTATTTCAAATCGACATTTAATGGAGACTGTAGCTCCGGTCCTCCCTTTGCCAGTTAAGATAAGACAGCAGAGATGTCCTAAGGTCAGAGGGAGCCTACTGGTAGCTAAGCCACACTGAAGTCACCGCTCTGTCACCTGCTCCAAGGGCAGGAAAGCGTTCCTGAAAAAAGCAGAGAGAGTTGTCATCAGGTCTAAGCAGGACCAACATCCTTTCTGCAGCCATCCTGTGACAGTGTGACTCCCTGGACATCAGAAATTAAGGGAAGCCTGTGTTAAACCCACTTGTCCAGTTCTACGCCCCTAGTTCAAGCAGGACAGGGAACTGCTGAAGAGTCCAGCAGAGGGCTAAGAAGATGATCAAGGAACTAGAGCACCTCTCTTATGAGGAGAGGCTGAGAGACCTGGGTCTGTTTAGCCTGGAGAAGACTGAGAGGGGACGTCATCAATGCTCATCAATATCTAAAGGGCGGATGTCAAGAGGATGGGACCAGACTCTTCTCAGTGGCGCCTGGTGACAGGACAAGGGGCATTGGGCACAAACTGGAACACAAGAAATTCCATCTCAATATGAGGAAAAGATTCTGTCCTTTGAGGGTGGCAGAGCCCTGGAACAGGCTGCCCAGAGAGAGTGTGGAGTCTCCTTCTCTGGGGATATTCAAAACCCACCTGGATGTGTCCTGTCCAGCCTCCTCTGGGTGACCCTGCTCTGGCAGGGGGTTTGGATTAGATGATCTCTAAAGATCTCTTCCAACCCCTAGAATTCTGTGATTCTGTGAAAGCCAGGTGGGAAGTCCCTCTGCCTTTAGCCAGCTGGTTTGCTCCCTTTTCCTCACTCTCGCCCCTCTTGGCAAACCTGCTGCCACAGCGTGTGCCCAGGAGAGGGACCTTTCTCAGTGGAAGTAGATTAAACACAGTTTTTCTTTCATGTTTTCCCCTGTGTCCAACAAGCATTAGTAGTGACAGGCTTGATAGTGTGAACAGAAACTTCCTCTCAGGATGTAGTTTCAACTCGGCTTGGATGACATGTAGTATCTAGGCAGCTGGAGGAAACCCACCCTGAGCTGTGGTCCATCAGCGCCCAAGGTGCTCAGGCACAGCCTGCCCCAGGCTCTCACCCCTACAGCTTCCAGCCAGGAGCTAGAAAATAAGCTGTTCTCTGTTAGTGTTTTCCTTTCTCGTTTGGTGGAGATTTCTGTAATTCATTCTGTAAGAAAACATGACTAATGGATTCATAAGCTGAGACTTTGTTTGTTTGTTCGGTTGGTTGGTTGGTTGGTTTTGCGAATTCAATGAGACTGTGTTAAAGGTAAGTTGTAGTTCAGCCACTGAAACATGTTTCCAGGATGTTTTGGGCAAATTACAGTATTTGTTTTATATTTTATGAAATATTTTAGGGGAAAATGCTCTGGTGTGGGATAAGAAACAAGTGGAAATGCTCTCCTTCTACCTGAAGTCAATGTTTCCTTTTCTTCCTATTAATAAGGTAGGATTAAACCTCAAAATATGCAAATTGAGTGTGCTGGGGCAGCAGTGTCCCCTTCGACTTTGCCAGCAGCACAATCCCCCCAGATCCTGCTGGCGGGGGAGGCCCTGCCGGGGGTGAGGAGAGGAGGGAAGCTGGCGGCTGCCGGGACCAGGGCCCCATTTCCTTCCTTGCCTGGGGACCCATTCCAGCCATACCACGCCGCAGCCCCGCAGGTAGCACAGGGCAAATAACTCTGGGCTCTGAGCAAGAAAGCAAATATAAAAATGACCATGAAAATTGCCCAACCGGTCAAAACTGGTTCCAGCCAGGAACTGAGGTCCTACCTTGAAATACTTAAATCCCATTTGGACGGCATAGATTTACATTCCAGATGAAGAATTAATGGCTTTCACACAATATCCTCAGCAGAGATGCCCCAGCATACCAACCTCTGTGTTTTTGGTAGATGGAATTTGTAATTCCTCCAGGAGCTGCATTCTTCTAAGTGTTACTTCTATTTTTGGACTGACTACTGGCTTTATTTAGAAAAAAAAAAAAAAAGAAAACCAAAAACCTGTGCTCTTGTCAAAGCATAGAGACTATATGAGTCATCTATACAATAACACTAAAATACCCTTTTCTGTTATGGTGCAGTTCATCATCATCACAAAGGGATTTATAGAAAACAAACATAGCTGACAGAGTCTGCTCTTAAGCTTCCTGTGTTTAATCCTTGTGCATGTTTAGCCAGCTGAACAGTGTATTGTTGAAAAATGGATTGCTATTAAAATGTTGGATGTTGCAGTAGCTCCAAAGACTAATTTTTTTGCTAACAAGAATGAATGCCATTCCTCTGACAATTTTCGGCTGCCTATCTATAGTCACCTGCCTGCATAATAATTGTGTGAATGCTAATGACTGTCCTGAAACTTTAAGGAATAATTTTTTTTTTAAGGCTGTGATGGCTGCCTTTTAGGCAGCAGTCCTTGCTCGTTTAAATGCCTTAAAACACACCCTTCACCAATGGGCTCTAGCCTCAGAGAAAAGAGAATATAGAAATTTACGATACAGAAACACAGTGAAGCAAAATATCACCAGCTTCTTGTGGCCTTCGTGTCTATGTAGCTATGTAGGTTGGTAGTTGTCTTTCCCAAGGGGGAATCATTTACTTCCCCATTACCTTTTTATTGTTTATCTGGTTTGGGTTATTGACAAAATGTTTTGGATCACCTGGTTTCTTATGGAAATCTTTACAGTTACAGGTGTTTTTAAAAACTGTTACTTGCAAATTGTTAACAATAATTGCATTTTTAAAATTAACATGTGGATCCAGTTCCTACTGAAAGGCAGTAGGAGTGGAGTGCCTACTTCCTTTAGGCATTTAAGGTCTGCAAAACCCACTCATAAGGAAAACCTTCTGACAAGCTGCTCCTTGCTCTAAGGAGCTCTCCTCTCCTCCGTGATCCTTCTTGTGTGACCTGGCAGCAGGTGACAATCATCTCCCCTCAAGGGCACCCTTTGCTAGACTGAACAAGCTTGCCTTTCCTTCTCTCTTCTTGTAAAATTGGCATTTCTTCCCCTGGTTGTGCTCACAGCCCATCACTGCACCAGTTACACCTGGAGCACGGGTGGGAAGACCTGTGCCTGGAATTCCTGGGGAGCTCTCACCCATCCCACCATCCATCCCTGCCAGGAACCTGGCCTGACATGGTCTACTGTCATGCTTGCTTCTGATATATTCAGGCTGCCTCTTTTCTTCCCAGTTTCACGGAAGCCCCTGTCCCCAAGTCTGTGACACTCACAGAAGCCAGCTCAGACACCTGGTCTAGCGTGTAGCCTGAGATGTGGCGTCTCAGTCTTCCAGTTAAAGTTGTTCCACTGTCTGGAGGGATTTGATGTTCATTCAGGTAGAGAGAAGGACTCCTTCCTGGTGGTTCCACTGCTCACCTCAGAAACTTCAGGGCTACATGCTGGGTTTCAGTGCAGTGTGCCTGTGGGACTTTGCTATGGAATATTTGGGTGTAGAAGGCATTGAGGTGTTTCGAGATGTGGTAGCAAATGAAAGGAGTTCAAGTGGCAGGTAGATGCTGGGCTTAGGCAGCCTGGTTGACTTAGACTTTGAACTTTTCTCGTGTACCTTCACTATACACGCGGACAAGCCTAGGAAGGAGTTAGTAGTTCCTGCACTAAGGGAATACTTCCCGTGTTGCACCATGGGCTGATTAACTGAGGGTTTAAAAGAAATGCTGAATAACATCCAGATCTTCGAGTATATTTAGGTGCTCTGTTCCCATGGACAAATAGAAGACAGACTGCCAGTATGACAGGAGACAGTGTAATGGTATGACATTATGCAATTAGGGCTGTAAGAAAATGCATATGCCTGTGGGAGGATGAGTTCAGGTTGCCCAGGCAATCTTATTTCTGGCACTTCCTATATTTTCTGCATTTGACTTTGCAACCTACACGTTCACTCATCATAACTTTCTGCTGTAGTGTGTAGGCATGACTTGAATTTACATCCTTCTTGCTAAAGAAGTTGTATTAGGAATGTAAAGCTTCCAGTGTCTTTCCACTTCAGAACAAAGTCAGCTTAAGCCATGTTCAATGAGGGCTTGGGCCATCCTGGTGACCTCCCTGATCAGAGCAGGACACGTGCACCCAGGGCCTCCCGCCAGCAGAGCTGTGGGGCCGGTCGCTGACCCCCTCAAGGGGTGACAGCCGAAAGTGAGAGGTGGTGAAAAAAAGAGAGAAAGTGAAATGCTGTCTCCGGTTTCAGCGATGTGACTTCTGCGTGATGACTCCACTAAGTTAAAGGATCTGCAGAGCTTAGGCTTGCAGGTGGTACGTGCGAAAAGCTCCTCGCTTGCTTAGCAATGGCGAGAAGCTGTACCAGCCCCAGCGCTCCTCTGCCGGTGTGAGCATCGCCCTGCGCTTTGCCTGGCACAGCAGGACCTGTCGGAGACCTTTCCCAACGTAACCCAGGCGTTAGGAACCCAAACACACTAGCTCTGTTGTAACACAAGGTGAGATTTAGAAAGGCTGGCAATGGCACTTTAATGCCGCAGTTTTCAGAGGGCTTTAATTTAGGTCCTGAGGCACTCCTAAAATGGAAAACAAAGACTCTGCTAAGCTCTCTCATATAAATTTTTGAATGAAGCATCAGAGCTTGTATTAATTCAAGAGATTCTGTCACCGGGGCTTCCCCCCCAACCCCTTTTCAGATCAGACTGGCATTCTGCGGGCAGAACAACCGCTTGTACTGTGGGGGCACAAACCAGCGCAAAAAAATACTGGTAGCAGATGGGCAGCCCTGAATGGAAAAGAAAACCTGGAGCTTCTCACGTCTCGGATTAGAGTTTGGGAGCGTTACATAAGAAGGAAACGGGGGGGAAAAAATGCAAGCTTAAGAGAAGATGAAATCTGATTAAAATGCAGACTAATATAATTGCAGAACATTACTCAGGCTTTCTTGTGGAGAGAGAAAAATGTCTGCTATTGTGCTGCTATAGAAACCATGTAGGGTCTGTGGGTAGGTGAGGGTGCATGAGCATGTCCCTCCCTCCCTACTTGCTGGAATGAAGATCATATCTTATTCAGTAAGCGTGGCCTTTGTCGGCCAGGAGATCTCTCCCAGTACAGAGAGAAGTTGTTTTCCTGTTTATGCAATTTATTTTAATATCTCTGTTTCCTCCCTCTTTTGTTTTGCTTTTGGAAGGTGATGGAGGGCTGTGTCAGAGAGAGTAAACTCTGGTCCTCTCTGCCTTTTCACAGGGGTTGTTCAACTTGGCTCTGTATGTTGGGAGTGTGGGACGTATGGACTGTGCCACGAACAGAGGGCTTCCTTGTATTTACTCCTATAAAGCCAAAGAGAGAATTCCCAGGGCTTTGGAAAGGAAATACTTACCTGGAACGAGCAGACGTTGGCCGTGTTTCTGAACACCCCGTCCCTGCCACTCATTTCTCTGAAGGCGTGCGTTAGAAGTTAATTACCAAAGCACTAGATAACGAAGTAAGGCTCGTTCCCTGGCTGTCGATGGAAGTGTCGTTACGGAAGGTGTAAGCTACGTGCAAACTTACCCTCTGAACCATGGCACAAAATGAATTCTAGAAACGAGTCCCTGAAGTGTGGAAGTGTGTATTTGCATCAGCTCCGACCCACGACCTCGTCCCCAATGGCAGTCACTTCCGCGGAACTGAGAGGAAGACGTAAGAAATTTTGTGTTAAAAAGACCGATGGATGAGAAAGCCTGTCCACGCTGTGTTACAGCCCTTTCTGGTCCACAATACTTAACAGACTGGTGCAAAATTTGAGGAGATTAATTTACTGCGGCTTATGAATTTTATGCTAGTGTGAAATACTATAACAATGCGTTTTTCTAATAATTTGTGAATACACACTCCTTCTTTGTACAGTGATAATTTGAATTTTTGTCCCAGTGCCTTCCTACAACAATTGACTCAGTGGCTCAATCACGTATTTTACAAGTACATCTTTTGTATCTTAGTTTTTCCAGAAGTTCTACCTTTCAATCTGGCTGTTTTCCTTTTGGTATTCTGAGACAGAGGGATAATATCCCATTCTTCGGTTATTTTAGCACTTTGATCCAGTCTCTAATTAATCATCTCCTTTATAAAACTGGTTTATTGAGGCGTCATCTCATTTTCATCACCCTTTCCCATTTCCCCTTTTCTACCAAACCCCTTTAGGCGTTGGAGACACCACTGCTGCACCCACTGCTGTTTGTTAGTCCTAGGTATTTATTTGCACACTGGTGTTAGAATATTCTCCGGAGGGAGAAGATCCTCTGAAGGGGTCTCTTGGTCATCCAATCTCATTGTCACTGCAGTCAACCACACAACGTAATCCCTTCTGTAAAGGCCTCCAGCTCCATTTGAAAGAAGTCAGACTAGATCTTGCTCCTGCCACTCTTGTTCCAGTGGTTTGCTACTCTGCCTGCCGAGCTGAGCTTAAACCAACTTGTTCTCACGCTGACATTGGCCCTTAATTTTAACTTTCCCGGCTTCCCCATTTCCCAGGCCCCACTTTCTTTGTTCTGCCAAACGGAGTACACCAAGTGTTTCTGTCCTCCTCTGAAATGGGCTGTCCAGTCCCCGATCGTCATAGTGGGTTTTGTCCACGCTTGTTCCCCTTTGGTTTGCTCTTGACGGGCTGACGGAATCACATATTGCTCCGCAGATCTTTTCTGAAATTACGGGTTTGACATTGCTGGGTTTACACCTCCCTTTTTGCATCGCTCCTACTCATCTTGGGATTAACTACGCCTTCTTTTCCAAGCGCTGATCTCATAGTCAAGGGAAGAAATTTTTGTGATTAATCTCTGCATGTGATAAGTATTATAGAATTTAATTATATTTTCATTAATCCAGTTCTAGGAGGTGTGCAGTTTCCCCAGTATGTTATTCCCACCCTTCTTTGAACTGGAGATGTCTCCCAGCTCTGCCAACAGCAGATTTCATTCGCATGCTCCCGTTCTCAATGACACCACTATAAGGAAAATATGACGGACAACAGGAGCCTTGATGAATCCCACAGAGCGGCTTTCCTTCAGCCTGACACTTCCCACACAAAACACCCCTCTGTTGTTGTCTCCTGATCCCCACGTTCTTCTGCTTAAATAGGCCGTTTCCTGCCTGGAGAGTATCAGGTATTACTGACCCCAAATAGATTACATCTACCACATTTCCTTTCTTTAAGGAAAAAGGAAACAAAGTTGTATCAGGGGAAGATATCATGCTGAGGCAACACCGCATGTAATCGCATACTTCGTATCTCTAATTATTTCCTTCAAAACTTGTCCAAATCACTGTAAATTTTTCCCTCCCTTTATCCTAATACAAGTATTCCAGACTGATTTGAGGGCTGCAGTCAAACTTCTTGCTCCTTTCACCCTGGTTTTCGCACATGTGGCCTCTCTGACCTCTGGACGAGATCATTTGGTTTTCCCCCACTGCAGTAATTGCCCGTGACTTTCTTCCTGTTAACTCATCTTCCTCCTGCTCTCATCTTTCACATAATCATCTCTATTAAAAATGGAAGCAAAATGCATATCGGTTTTGGAAATATTGCCAGACTTCCTTCAATCTCTATGTCCTTCTCACTGCGTGATAGCCCTCTTTCTTTTTCCCCGGTTGAAGTAACTGCTTCTAGCTGCCATTATCTACCTTCTCTATTTCCTCATCTTGAAGACAAAACTTTCTTAGGAGGGTGACCCTCCTCACTCTTACCTGTAGGTTTTCTACTTCCAGTGACCTTAGTTACCAAGCTGCCAGGAGATCTTCTGTGAGACCCTTCCCCTTTGCTTAAGATACAATGTCCAGATCTTTCCTCTTTCTCTGGCATAAAGAAATCCAGTCTTTCCTATGTATTTAAGTCCTTGAGTTCTTCAGCCCTGTTGATTATTTAATATTTTTTTTATAATTAGGTCTCTTACTCTTTCCCCTTTGGACTTAGGATGCCTTTTTATAAACCTATATTTTACCCATCTATTTATTTTAAGCTGCCCAGGCATCATTCATAGCCTCTGCTCTCACCTTCCTATCTGGGAAAGCAGCAGCAATTTGTTTCCTTATATTCCAGGGATCTTTTTTCCATCTGCAAACGTAGTTTTGCAGCTTACTGGAAGCCCTGCACAAACGCGTGTTTGCTGCGACGGTGACCATCTCTGGCCGATGTCACCATCGGGCTCCCGGTTCCACCCCTGACTCTCTTTTAACACGCGCCCTGCTGTGGTTTTGAGCCAAACACTTTGGGTCTATTTCTTCTCTTTTTGCATAATCAGCATTCAGTGTTATCCGCTGGCCTTCGCTCTGAGGTCTGTCGCTCCTGAATACAGGAGAGCGGTTTCATCCTGCTCGGTGACCTCTCTCCTCCCACGCTTTGTTTCACGCACGGGCAGGTTTTATTCCTCCGTGGTCCTGCCCAGGCTCCTTGCTTGTGCTGGGGTTTCGAGCGCTTTAGGTTCACCCCTCCCTGCTCCCAGGCTGGGACAGACCTCCTGGCGTGGTTTCGGCTGGGACGGGGTTGACTTTCTTGCTGGTGGCTGGTGTGGTTGCTGTGTTTTGGGGTTGGGAACGCTGCTGGTGGCCACTGATGGTTTCGGTTGTTGCTGAGCAGTCCAAAGGCCTTTTGTGCTCCTCACCCCACCAGCGGGCAGGCTGGTGGTGCACAAGAGGTTGGGAGGGGACACAGCTGGGACAGCTGGCCCCAACCGACCACAGGGATGTTCCGTACCACGTGATGTCGTGCTCAGAGTATAAAGCTGGGGGAAGAAGGAGTTTGGAGTCAACCCATGAGTTTTTCCTCATTTTCACTCTTCCGATTCTCTCCCCCATCCCAGCTGGGGGGAGATGGTCCTAGCTGCTGGCTGGGGTTAAACCATGCCACCTCCATTTCCCCCCCACCTCTCATTTCTATTTCCCCTTCCTTGCCATCCTTTTCTATTCCTTCTTGTACCATTGCCATCTCCTTGCTTCACTTGGCTTTTTTCCCCCCCATTTTTGTGTATGACAAAGGAGCGGAGAGAGCACAGACCTCTCCCAGCCTCCTCCCTTGGTTCCAATTCTTTCCTCCAAGGTTGTTGCAGTTCTGATTTCAGCCTGGTGGGAAGGAGGAAGGAGGAAGGAGGAAGGAGGAAGGGGAAGGGGAAAGGGAAGAGAAGGAGAAGGAGAAGTGGAAGGGGGAAGGGGAAGGGGGAAGG